>OY992883.1:64915102-65192602 GCA_963921405.1 Cepaea hortensis
CCCTCTCTATCCCTCTTTCTCTCTCTCCCTCCCTCTCTCTCTTTCTCTCTCTCTCCCCTGCATCTTGCTTCTCTGTGCCTGTCTACTTCACGTGTATTACCAGTGGTTGGATCCTATACAGCCCCAGCGGCTCAGGCACTGGGCGAGTGGACCCTTAAACATGTTGCACAACAATCAACCATACTAACTATTTTATAGGGTACAGTATGAGAGAAACGTCGTACTTGTAGACCGACGTACTCTGCATGCCTCATGTGGTATGTCACAGGCACTTTCCTCTCTCTCTCTCTCTCTCTCTCTCTCTCTCTCTCTCTCTTCTTACATATACTTTGCACATGCCCACATACACTAGTATTTTGTCTGTTGAGGTGTGTCTGTGTATGTATGCGCGTCCACGCATATCAGTCCACCCGTACTTTGGGACTCGCCCCTATAGTAACACAATGTGGTTTTGGGTAGTACCACCTTCAATCTGGCGTGCCCCATACTTCACTATCGCATCCGAGGTGATTGCTCAGATACCCTTGCCAGACCACCCCGCCCCCTTCCTTATATGTGGTCACTGAACCGTAGCACCTGGCATCAGAATACGTCGGAGATGTTCTTGGTCACTTGCGGATCTGAGCGGTCAGGTGAGTATGTACGTTTTCTCTATTGACATTTTTTTCAGTTTAACATTTTCTTCAACTAACATTCTTTTCAATTAACAGTTTTTTAATTCTCATTTTCTTTTCGTTGCTTCCATTTTTCCATGCTTTTGTTCTTCTCGTCCTGTCGTCACCTTCTGATGTAGTCACAGGAGATCTTCTTGACTATATGTTGTGTTTGTGAATGTGTTTGTTTGCTGATGAAGGCTAATCGCCGCAACGTTCTGTATGTGTCTTAACTCTGTTATGTAAAGCTGCACTACTTTGTGTCATTTTATATTGTTTACACTTTCACAGCTTTACCGCAGTTCCACCAAATTTTATTCACATGCAGTGGAGAAGAGTTTATTTGGACCAATCATTGCCAGTATCGAGAGGGCAATCATCATGGTACACTAAGATACCACTTCTACCAGAAGAGTAGTATTACATTTATCACCACTCTCCACACAGAAAGTGATACACTCCGTGACATGGGTACATCGTCAAAAACAGGAGAACTTGCTTTCTCCATCTAACGGAATAAGACATCAGATCTCCAATAGACATTCGTTCCAAGGTAATTCAGACAGTTAAAAAACCACATCGACAACGGACTACGTCGAAACACACAGTGCTGAATTTAGCAATGGCGTGCCCGTTACATTATACTCATGTGTCATACTCTCAGACTCTACTATCGTTGATCTTCCAACACCATCGTTCATGACAACTATTGCTGAATACTTCAACTAAAGTCTATGTTCAATAAACCTGCTCCATTCAGGGAGCGTCGACTTCATCGTCTGTCGGCACCTCTCGGTTCGGGACCTACTACAGCAAGGGAGTGTCAACCTTATCGCCTATCGACTTCTCATTTCGGGACTGCTCCATACAGGACGTGCCTTCATTCGATATCACTGACATTGGATCGTCGGCACACACTGTGTGCCGGTGATCGAATTTTATCATCGTCTGGACTGACTTCACCTGAGAAGCGTCATCATTCAATGTTGCATGGGAAAGGACCTACACCACCCTTCGCCAACGGCTACGCAAATTGTCTACATAAAAAGCTAAGCAATTTGTTGTGGTCTTTCACGTTGTTCTGTTGTGGTCTGGATATGGTGATATAAGCACGCGATATACCTTCGTCTTTCCTTCTTCGTTCCTAAGTGACGTCATTTTGTGGTATACGTCACCATCTTATTTCTTCTGCGTGTGTCAATACTAACAAAGCTTTTCAGTCTATACTTGTTTGGCTGCGCTGTTTTACATACACGGTTACAGAGCATCATACACACGGTACAGTCGTAATCGTCAGTCAATCGTTGTATACGTGCAGTGTCGGTTTCAGTGAACACATATTTTATAACTGATATTATTATCATTCTTATATTACCTCGTTCTTATAGGTTAATTTAGGGTCAACATGTCATCTTTACAGAATTTTGTTGCCATAGGTAAGGATGCAGGCTTGTTGGGGCCAGAACTACTGGCATGGTCAGAAAAACAGTTTGCGGCATTCCAGGCATATGAAAGAGATGAAAGAGCTGCCGCCAGAGAACTAGAAAAACACAAACTTGCGGTTCAAGAGAAAGACATGATTTTCCATAAGGAGAAACTTGAGGCAGAAAGAGAGCAACTCGTTGCACAAGAGCGACAGAGAATCTTTGAAAATGAACGAATAGCATCTCTACTAGCTGTTGAGAGAGAAAGAACAGCTGCTGAAAATGAAAGTTTAGCGTCTCAGTTGGCTGCTGAGAAAGAAAAACTTTTGCTTGAGACTCAATTAAGGGAAAAAGAGTTAGCGTTCAATCGGGAAAAATTAGCAACTGAACAACTATTAAGGGCAAAGAAATTGAGAGTAATTTTAAAGTTAAACTACTTGAGAAAGAGAAAGACGCAGAGATTGCGCAGAGGAAGCTAGAAGCCCATTCTTCAGATTCAATAAAGAAATATAGTGGGATTGTTAGGAATTTTTCGAATGGTCATGTGAAATCGGCATGGATCACAAACTTTGAATTTCTCTTGAAGCATTATAAAGTTTCAGACACAGAATGGCCTGTCTTATTTCATAGAGATCTTACGTGGGAACCACTACAGGTAGTCGAACTCATCCCTGAAGATCTACGAACAAATTACTCTTATATTCGCAATCGTGTTCTGGCGCATTTCGCTTTGGACGAATTTGGTCTTCGTGCGTCATTAAAAGTTCTCACACCTAAATGTGGTCAAACCTTCCTTGATTTCTCTGCCGAAACACAGACGATCTATGACAAATTGTTGAAAGCGGCAAACATAAATAACGATTTTAATAAGCTTAGAGATCTTATGATCAGAGACAAACTTATTACCGCAGTCCCTTCAGCCATGTCGACTTTCTTGCTTGAAAATAAATGTACTCCTATTCAAGAGATCGAGTCTAAGGGCGAATTCTATTAAAACCCACACAAAGAGATATTTTCTCAGTATGCATCACCACTTTTAGAAACAAGCGCATGTGAGAAGATGTACCATAAGCTAATTCGCGTGGTAATAGATCCAAAAAATATCATCACTATTCATCTCCATCGCTTGATAAACAGCAGAATAAATACCGTCCATATAATACTCATAGTAAGAAAGGTACGTGGACAACCTGCATGCATTGCAAAAATTCCCACGGGTCACTTCAGATGTGCGATAAGAACCCGCAAGTTGATGATTATATAACGAAGTTGGCTATTAAAAATAGGGATAAGGTCAACACTTATCAAAATCAAATGCAATGCTACAAGAGTAAATCATGGGGACACTTAATGGTCACTTAAATGCCCTTTAAGAAAGATTTACATGGACGCCAACATAGACAAGATCACATCGAGTAGCATTAGCGACGCTGAGGGCGAAATTCAGGCGAATACGGTCGAGATAGCTTACTACCCCATGGATAACAAATGTGAAATTTGTCGTGATTTCCACGAGGAAGGAAACTTAGCATGCGAGCACCATGTTCTTGTACAGGAAACTAATTCTGTACATATTACTAACGGGACACTGGTAGTTCAAAAGGCTTTAGTTAACGGACAAATATGCAGTTGGTTCGTGACACAGGAGCCAGTATCGCAGGCTTGCATAAGAAATTAATTAACACCAAGGACTGTACTGGGGAACATATCGTCTGTAGAACGTTTGGTGGCAAAAGAAAAAAAATTAGGGTGGCATGGGCCGATATCGGCTGTCCATATTATACGGGTATGGTTAAAATCGCGGTGTTACCTGAGCCTTGTACTTTTGGGTAATATCCCAAACATAAATGATATATCTCAGCAGGATATTGAAAACTGAGACACACAACATTTATTTGTAAATGCACTTACCAGGTTACAAACTTTGAAAGACGTGTAGACAGATAAGAACGATTCCTTATCCAGGTCACAAATATTACCTGATATCGTAACAATGCCTGAAGATTTTAGAGTATTACAATCTGCTGAATCCTCTCTTCAACACTGCTTTAAATTACTTGACCATCCACCTATAATTTCCAAGTCAGGTAAATGGTGGTTCACACTGCATAAAGAAATACTAACTAGGGTGTATGAGAAAGATAAAACCCACATTTCCCAAACAGTGGTGCCATCCCAACATAGACATAAGATATTAGAAAAGGCACATGATATCCCATGTGCAGGACACATGGGCGTTGCTAGAACAACCGCGAGAGTTTTATCGAATCTTTACTGGCCAGGCTTCGCCAATAATATACGTAAATACGTTCTCTGTCGTGCCATATATGCCAAAAGATGTCACAGAAAGGCAGACATCCGAAGGCACCGGTACAGGAAACGGATTTTTCATCTCGCCCGTTTGAAAAGATCGCTGTCTACATCGTCGAACCATTAAATACCTTGACGGACAAAGGCAACAGGTACATCCTGACAATGGTCGATGTATGCACACGATTGGCTGAGGCTCTCCCTCTCAAGAGAAATACCCCTTCCTTTATTGTCGACGCTTTTCTCTTAATATTTTCGGGGATAGGTATTCCTATCCGACAGAGGAACACAATTTATTTCTAAAGCCACACAGGCAGTTAGCAAAATGCTAGGGATTAAGCAAATGTTCAGTTCCAGCTTCCACCCTATGTCAAACGGCATTATAGAAAATTTAAATGGGACGTTGAAAAGAGCCTTGGCTAAAGTAACAGTGGAACGAACAAAAGATTGGGATACTCTCTTGCCTGCAGTATTATTCGCGTACCGCGAAGTTCCACAGGCTAGTACTGGTTTCTCACCATTTGAATTGGTTTACGGCACAAACCCACGAGGTCCCATGCTGATACTGAATGAACTACTTACAAGAGTAGTACAAGATCAACTAACCAGGGAGGCCTATGAACATGTCACCAGCCTTCGTTATAAGATAATTACTTCCAGTACAATTTCAAAACAATGATTGGTGTGACAAGACCGCCGGGGCTTGGACTGGTTTGCCACGATAGATACTATCCCCTGCCTTTGCTCCAACCACCTCAATAGCACTCTACATCTACCCGGCCCCACACAAGCCGGGACAGCTTAACCTTCCCTCCCTCACCTAGGGTTCCAAACCCCAAGGGGGCTCGGACCAGACACCAGTCATATCACTGCACAAAGTCATAGCTAAGAGAACAAAATTTAATTCTGAACTACGTCAACCACAACACAGAGAAGGATGGCTGGAAGCCAGACTAGAAGAACTATGTACAAGATCAAAGACTCAGATGAGTATTCATTATGGAGGCGGACGATAGCTCGTGCGGTTGTCCAGTCGTGGTAGCGACTCACCCAGGCTCCTCCAGTGGACTGGAACTCCAAGGTCTGCTGCCTCTCCAAAGTTCCCTCTTCACCCAGAGAACCAAGCAAGGGCTGATCAAGCGCCGTACCACTGCCTGACGGACACTGCACTGATGAACAAGGATCCTTCCTTGCTGTCGTACTATTTCCCTCGTCACACTCTTGATGAAGTCTGGGCCGACCCTAGAACATTAGCGGTCTCCCACTTGCAGAAAAAATACATGTAGCACCGTCTCAAAATACACAAGAGCCAGGTCACTCTTCTATCTCATCAGTGACCCACACACTGATATGTCACTTACACAGTAAGCGGTTGCTCCACACGAACACACAATGTCACTGGTAAAGTCTATCAGGTGACTAAACACTTCACCTTAGTTCCATGTCCTTGGACAATAGATCTTCACACAGTATCATGTACCTACCCTGATCCATGGGTAGTAATCACAACCTAGCATACACTGTCAACAGTTCATCACGTTGGCATGAGGTAGCTCCCTACCTTCACAAACATTGTCAACAGTTCATAACGTTGGCATGAGGTAACTCCCTACCTTCACAACCATGTCACTCAGGTGTTTCCACCAATGTTGTAATCAATGTCCTAGTTCACTGGACCACATGTTGGCTTCATAAAGTTAACCAATGTAAAAACACTATTTAAGCATCAACTGATACATGGTGTCCCATAACCCAGCCGGGCCAGAAGCATATAACACAGGTCATGGTGACCGGTAACAATGATCACCTCGCTCAACTTGAAAGGTCACTACCTTGCAATTACCAAGGTTTACACAGAGACTGAATGTCACCAGTGCTTCACTGGCTTGAATCACCAGACGTTTCAGTGTTGGATCCTCTCAGGATCGGATGACACTCGTCGGACTCTTGACGGAGGTCCTAACCTAGACCTACCGACTTATTCAGCACTCAGCTCCTTCCAACATTGATCTCGCAGACTCAGACAACCACTCCCAGTATGGCCTCAATCAACTTCTGGATAGGCACCGGAATGAGTGGGCCCATAGAGCTCATGGTGCAGCTCTTGAATCTTCTTCTGTATAGTACTAACAGATCCTGAAACACGGAGAGGTTGGTGTGAGTACTCAACTACAACAAAGACTACCAGCATCTCCACCCTGTCACCTGCCTCTCAGACATTCCTCATGTCTACCAACATGAGTATGAAATCATCACATCATAGATCTACCTAGTCACTATAATATATAGGCATAATGATGGTAGAAAAAGCAATAGCACACCTGTTCAGTCAAGTAACACTTCTGGGCTACATATAACCCCTAGCACCAGAGTCGACTGTATGACTCTGTCAAGCATCCTTCGCCTGGTGCCAGTCCAATCCGGTTTCATCTCCCATCATCAATCAACATATACACTTACTTTCCTTTCAGTGTAGGGATTACTGTATCGAGAAGGTGTCCAGCCGGACATCTCCTTCCTGACAGACTCATCAATTCATCAATCCCTTCACCCATGGACTGATGAATTACACACATTAATAACCATATGTCCATAATGAATTATTCTCCTGATAATTCATTACTATAGCATTAACTAAGGAGAACTCAGGACTTGTTACACTTAAATAACAAAATCATATCACAGCCATAGTGTCAGGTCTGGGATCCCTGCCCCAGATCCTGAGTTGCCCTTGTATTCACTGACTATCTTTCAGGTCAGTCATACCTGTGCCGGTCGAGCACAGCTGTGGTGGCCATCCACCACTACACTTTCCCACAGCTACTGTGGGTCTCGTGTACCTTGTCCCGTGACTACTTAAGTCACGTCATCCAATGTAGCAAACCTCTAGACTCCACTACCAAACTCTGGCTCCACCTTTTTTTTTTGGGGGGGGGGGGGGGGGGGGGGTTTATGCCCCTCATGTACTACTACTTCACGGCAGTACTCCAAGTACTCCATGAACCGAGTCAGGGTTCCAGAAGAGTAGAATATTAAAGACAGAAACGGTTAGGTTCAAACCTCGATCTATCTAGACACCTCGGCCTCGAATTACGGAGCGCCGCATCACCCTCGATCGGGTATGTTCATCCATCGGATATGCACGATTGCATTGGGTCGGACCTATTACCGATCGGGTTGGGGTTACCGGCCTACCTCCCGCTGCCTAGACAAACGCAAGATGGAACACGCACGGTCATCCTGGCGGACGGACATTACAACAAGCAGTAACAATAGTATCATGAATACTTCTTATCAATTGTTATCCTACCGATGCAACACCATTCGGCTTACGCGGAATACCACTGCTATCTGCACACAGCAAATACACCACTGCTGATTTCATCTTGATTCCTCGAAACATCACCATCACTGATAGCACAATTACGTTACCTTTCTAATGTCACGAAGCACATTACACATTTCTAATAATACGCTCTACCTTATCATTTACAGCGTCTAGCATGTTGATGTAATGACGGACAAACTGTCGCCTTGCCTGCGTAATGAATAAACCAAACCCGTAACTGCTACACACTGTAAAGCACATCGTTCGGCCTATTTTATTTACACACCACTCGCTGTGGAATACGGCTTGTTCCGTCAGGTAACACAGTACATTGCTGATCGATAAAGCCTACTTAAAATTGCAAACCGCCAACTGTAACGGATAACGCTACGCGACAACTCAATTTTACGACGGCAATTAACTCATTCCGGGAATCAGCACGGCAGCACGACAACAATTAAATAATAGAATAAGTACTCAACTAACCTGTGATTGAAGAATCACAACCCTTGACTGTAGATGTCCGCACTGGCCGCGAATATTGACATCAAAATTACATCAGCCTTTTGGCTGCGATCTGTCTACGCTGAGGTTTGGTGGGCGACTGCTCACGACAAAGTCAGTGCGCCTTCCACTCGCCTACACGGGCCGCGTGACTTTCATGATTCATGAAGAAAACCAGAGTCACGATAAGTTCCACCACCCCGTGCTGCATGAAGCACTCGTGAACTTAGAGATCTCTACCCCGTACGCACTTGGGGGAACATTCTAGATTTTCCATAAATAACTAGAATAGCTCCGCCCCGCACTATTTTTCCATGGGGAATCCCCTATTAATTGATATTAATTCAAGGGAGACCAACGCATCGCACTCCCTTCAAAGGGGTATTATGCAGAGATCTGCCGTTCTTTATCCGTTTCGTCACAATTGGGTGACGCAGGAATAAAATATCGTCACTACGCAAATAGATCAGCCAAAACTATGTCTTTAAAAGAAGGTGACGAGGTACTATTACTATTACCTGATCCTGTCGAGACACTTTCTATCTCATGGCAGGGTCCATTCAAAGTAGCGAAGAGAATATCCGATGTGGATTATCAAATATGGATCAAAGATAAAGTTTGGATATACCACATCAATATGTTGAAACCTTTTCATTCTAGACAGCCTGACTCATCATCTGAGGTCCAACATCAGAACATACACACAGCATCATTATATTCAGTAATCAACGAACAAGCCGAAGATGCACTACCTCTATCGATTCCCACTCCTATTGCACACAACACAAATAGTTGGAAATCGATTCAATTAAACACAGCATTGTTACAAACAGAACAGAAATTATTTAGACACTTATTGAAAGAGTTTAGCGATATTTTTTTCTGATTAACCTGGGAGAACATCATGTATACAGAATCATATACAACTGACTTCTCAGACACCAGTAAGAACCAAACCATACCCTATCCCACTACACTACCGGGGCAGGGTTATCAAAGAGATCATAGATTTAGAACAGGCAAGTATCATTAGAAAGTCATCATCTAATTACTGTTCTCCGCTTGTCATTGTCAAGAAGAAGGACAATAATCTAAGAATCCTTGGAGACTATAGGAAAATTAATGAATTCACTTTTCTTGATGCAGAACCTATGCCTAATGTTGATGATCTAATTACAGGCATGGCTAAATCAACAATTTTTTTTCGAAACTAGACCTCACTAAGGGTTACTGGCAAATACCAACGTCTGAGGCATCAATACATATTACTGCCTTCGCCACTCTTTTGGGGTTGTATGAATTTTTATATCTCCCTTTTGGGTTACAAAACTCTGCCGCAACTTTTATGCATATGATGCGGATGTTGCTTCATGACATTATGAATACTGCTACTTATATGGATGACATCTGTATACATACTAGTGATGCTAACCAGCACGTTAACATATTAAGAAAGATATTCCAACGTATCAGAGCATTTGGTCTTACAGTGAAGCCTAGTAAGACAGAAATAGCATTTCAAGAGGTTCAATTTCTAGGACACTGAATCTCGAAAGGTTTTCTTCACACAGATACGAAATAAGTTACAAAAATTCTAGACATCAAGACACCAAATATTAAGAAGGAAATCAGAAGCATTTTGGGTCTAATAAATTATTATCGAAAATTTATTAAGAACTTTGCAGAAATGACATCACATTTATTAGAACTGTTGAAAAAGGACCTCCCAAACAAAGTCCAATGGTTGGAAGTACATGATAAGATATTACAGGAAATAAAACCCATATTCAGTTCTCCGCCTATCTTAAGAATACAGAATATGTCCAAGGATTTCGTTGTTCAAACTGATGCGAGTTCTCATACTATTTCTTGTATTCTTCTACAACAGTATAACGGTATATTACATCCGGTCTTATATGTTAGTTAGTTAGTCGACAGATCATCCTCATTGCACATCGAACCATTCAGTCCATAAGTGCTCGAATCCCCTCCTCAGTAAATCACGCAGCGTGTAGCGGCTAACGACGCCAGTTCTGTGTTGGTTTATCAATCTTCTTTGGCTTCCTGGGTAGTGTTCTTGTTTGGCCACCCCTCTTTTAATTTGCTGCTCTAGAAGTCTGGCCATTGTTGTAGATTCACAGTCATCACTTGGTTCTCGCAAAAGTCTTACTTCTCGTAGAGCATTCAGAATGTCAGCCTGGTCCATGGCGCGTCCGCCCTCCACAGTAGCCTCACCTGCGAGCTTGTCAGCCCGCTCATTTCCTTGTACTCCCGCATGACCTGGCACGAAGATGAAACTATTCTTTGCCAGCCGAGACCGCTCCAGAGGTAGCAACCATTCTCTTCGGATCGACCTCTCCTCTATCCTCTTGATCATGTTCATTGAGTCGCTAAGGAAACAAGCCCTAGTGAATGTCTGTGTCTCGAGCCATGTTATTGCTTTACTTACTGCCATGACTTCCATGGTCAGGCTACTTGTGGTTTCAGTGAAAGCACCAGAGTCCTCCTTCACAATTCTCCCTCCGGCCCAAGCTGTAAAGGCCCATGAGCTTCTCACATGTCGGACGACCGACCCATCTGTGTAGATGACCGCGTCACTGTCTAGCGAATTCTCGAATATCAACGCTTGTACTTCAGCCTCCACAGCAGCCGGATTTTCCTGTCTGCATTTCCTATCTAGTTGGATGCAAACTGAAAAGGATGTGCAGAAGTCTGTTGGCACTTGCACCCACTCCTCGCCAGGTTCTAAGTCCTCAAGTGAACACACCTGTTGAAGAATGTCTTTGGCTTGATCCATCCACGACAGTCCTATTTTTAACCTGCTGCCCTTCACCTTCCTAATTTCACTATGCAGTGGATGTTGTGTGTTTGCGTTAACAATGAAGTAGGCGCGTGCCCTGCAAACTTGTATTCTCTCTTCAATGGTTGGAAAATCAAGAAGGTAGCGCATCGCCCTCCATGCTGTATCTCTTGTACATCCAAGAACAATGCGCATAGCTTCATTCTGTATTCTTTCCATCCTTTCTATCTGATTATGGCTAAGAGTCAGGATTGCCATTGCATACTCCAAAACAGACATGACCAGCCCCTCGTACAGAAGACATAGATGGCGCTGCTCACAGTTTGCTGCCGCCATCACCCGCATCGCAGCCAAACCCTGCTTGGCCTTTGTTATCATCTGGTCTATGTGCACATTATAAGCAAGGCTTCGATCAAACCGTATCCCTAGGTAATGCATTGCATGCGTTCTTTCCACCGTCTCTGAACACAGCATTAAAGTTGGTGTTGGAGTGTTGACAATATGATTATTCAACGAGAACCAAGTCACTGTTGCCTTTGTGGGATTGACCATTGCCCCAGCTTCATCACACCAAGTTCTTATGCGACTTAGTTCGGTTTGTAATTCCACAGCAACCTGCTCTCTATCCTTACCCTGACGATACACTAAAACATCATCGGCATATGACAATGTCCTGCCAGATCCAGTGATCTGCTCACTGGTGATTCTCACTGTGTAGGCGTTGAACAGTACCGGAGATAATGGTGATCCCTGTGGTAGGCCAGGATATATTGTTGTTGGTTCCGAAGTCCAACTGCCACATCTAAAAACTACTTTCCGTTGGAAGAGGGCTGCAGCGATCCAACTAATGAGGAATGGACTTACTTTTATTTCAAGAAGCTGAAACATTAAAACATCCAATGGTACTCTGTTGTATGCGTCCTCAAAATCAATCGCTGCAGCAAAGGTTTCAATGCCTGAGTAGAAACCTCATAGACATCATGGGCAAAGACTGCTGCATTGGTCCAGGTTTCTCTTTGTGTACGGTACCCACCTAAGGGAGGTGGGAAAACACCTTGCCTCTCTAGCTGGCTTGATATCTTCCTGGCAATTACCTTCTCCAGCAGCTAGCCTATTGTATTCTGCATGGTTATAATTCGATATCCCTGAATTTTTTTGTGGTCTTTGTCAGGCTTCGGCAAGGGAATCAGATAGCTGTGTAACCATTCCTCCTTGATGCTAGCACTCCCTGTACTGTTGTTGTACATGTCTGCTAGTTTCTCTAGCTCTGTTAGTAATAAGTTGTCTGAAATATAGTTAGAGTAATTTGTCTGAAACACAAAGAAAATATGCTATTACAGGGCTTGAGGCACTTTCTCTAGTGGAAGCTGTCACAAACTTCTTTACATATTTATTAGGCAAGAAATTTTTGGTCATTTCTGATAACAAACCATTAAAAGTTTTCAAAGAAGGTTATCCGAAAAATGCCAGAATTCACAGATGAGCATTACTGTTACAAGATTTCGACTTTTCAGTTTCTCATATTCCTGGAAAGGACAATAATCTTGCTGATTTATTGAGTAGATTAGAATCTTGAAGCACAATACATCACTGTTTATAAATGTCAAAAAGTGCTTCAGTATTTCTGTGCGCTATCAAGATATCTAAATTTCTCGCTATTCTAATTATCGACGGGAAAATGTAAGAAAAACGTGTGTAATTTTAGTTATTGCTATATTACGACTACATGTCAATTTGTGGTTAACCACACATATTATATTATTAGAGTTGTACATCGTTAGTCACTTAATTATTTTATTGTTTCAGGGTAAAATAGCGTATCAAGTTACCTTATGTAGCCGGATATGGATTCCGACTGTTGAACTATTCGAGTTGTATATTGGACTAATGTTGACGTCAGTTGAAATTTTCGTCTACGTCGAACACTTGCGGTCATAGCAGAAGTATATGGTGGATTACAAACATTTATATTCAAGGACACTTTAATTGTTATTATGAACTATAGTATTTAGCGCTTCATTAATTAGTATAAGGGTATTTAATTTAATGGCATTATTATTATTATTATTATTATTATTATTATTATTATTATTATTATTATTATTATTATTATTATTATTATTATTATTATATGTGTTCTAGAAGGTGTTAAACCATGATTGTTGACAAGTATATATGCGTATACATTGCATGTGAATGACGATGTCACATTAATCTTTAAATTAGTATACATACTAAATGCTAGATCGAGAGATACACTCGATATATTTTTTGCATGAACACAGTAAGTTAAGTAAATGTCTTGCGTGAACACAGTTATATGTATTAATCACATATATGTATACTATTACAGAATGTTATATTACCGGAATAAAAGACGGGTATGGCGGTGTTATAGAAAAAAAAAAGAAGAAGACGCGACACATTTCGTGCTCATGAAACAAGATAAGACATTTGAAATAGGACATATTAACATAATTTAGATATCAACGTCAAGACAAACCAAATATAGGGATACTAAATATTTAATTACATAATTATATTGAACACATTTATACGTAATTAAATATACTCAAGTAAACCTGTACACAGAACGTAGAGGTATAATAAATGCACATAGTACGTTTTACTATGATGAATATATTACATGGATATATTACATGATACAATATAGATAAAGTATTGTCAAGACATAAAGGTAATTAGCCAATGTATTTGAACGTTAAAACATTATAGTCAGAAATGGTTAATGGCGGAAAAATAATGTTGACTAATAGAAAGATCGACATAATACAGATCATGCGTCAATGGGATTTCAATACACATTGGAGTTCGTAATGACGTTAGGCATTCAACACAGGATGACCCAGAGTCTGGTTGGCTTGTATAGGGGTCGTTGTTTCTTTTATGTAGGTACTCGGGGCTACAGAGGACTAGTTATTTTACAGGTGGTCAGTCGTAGTAACGTGATAACAGCCATAAAGTGCTGGCGGCGACCGGAACTTGATTTTAGTTCACAAGTGGTCGGTCGTAGTAACGTGTTAACAGCCATAATGTGCTGGCGGCGATCGAGAATTGCTTTTTTGTTTCTTAATCCATGTGTCTGATGCCTACACGTTCTATGCTTTCTCGGTTGAATATTGTGTTCCCTAAGAAGATGGACTTGTATGTCAATAATGACCATGAGTAATTTACGTCAAAACCGTCATTCCTGCACATGTCTGATAGAATTCAGATAGTGAAAATGTTTTTCAAACATTTTTGTGTGTGAGGAGAGTAGTTGTCATATGGCAGTAATGGAGTAATTGATCTGCACACATATAAAATATTAATAGAAGTAAAACACACAAGTTAAGCACTAAATGTAACTAGTGAAAGCACCACGATAGTTACGTCACAAGCTGTGATGTTTGACAACGGCAACGTTGTAAGGACACTTCAGCACAGAACTCACACAAGGAAACATCAACCACTCTACACTTCAGCATGAAACACTCACACGAACGCATCCACTAGGCCAGTGGTTCTCAACCTTTTTTGGCCCATTCCCCCCTTTCGAATTTCCTCCATATAAATCCCCACCCCCACCCTTACATAGTATACATAAAAATGGAAGCTAAATTTAATAACACATACTAGAACAAGTCTAGACATCTACATAATACGTGATTTGCGGGTCTACTTACGTTATAAACGAATTTCATTAGGGCGAGAAGTACAGAACTGTAAAATTTAGAGGGAAAAACAATATCAAGTAACTGGTTCTTGTATTGATGCGATCTTGAAATAATCTTAATTTTCCCCTGGAAACCCTAAAATTCCCCCCCTCCCTAGGGGGAATTCCCCACCGGTTGAGAACCACTGCACTAGGCTATGCTCCAACACATAGAACCTTTCGCATCAGCTCACCGATAGATTATCGTCGGATATCGAACATGACACTTGTACAGTATTGCTATACGACACACGGACATCAACTGCTAACCGTGTCCGAGTCTAAACCACAAGTATTAGTCGATTAACAGACCAACCGTCTGGGGCAGTCAGTGGCACATTACGCCATGCACATGTCAGACATCTACACTCGCATGACACGGCCACAGTAAGGATGGGTGAAAGAATTATTGGACCGTCTGTGGCGGGAGCATGTTGCATCAGTGGTTCAGTAGATAAACGTTCCTCATGTTAAAGTCAGATTGACTGTGGGGCGGTTGGCTGTATGGAATGTTCGTATCCGTGTTTAACACAGCACAGCAAAATAAAGATACCCATCGATCGTCCTTTTGACCGCCCGAGTTTGTTTTCTTTCATGGAGTGCGATTCGTCTTGTAAGGAGAGGCTGGTTAGGGCGTTGTGCCACCCTAAGGTTTTGGCATCCTGGAGAATATGCCCACGTACTAGACCGTATACTAGTATAGTATATTATAGTATAGTATACTAGAATATGTACACGCCTAGACCGTTAACAAGATAGACAGATACAGGACTGCTTTGGAAGCATCCAACAACGGGGCGACCTTGTTAAGACAGCGCCGTGCATAGATAACGGGCCACTACAGTGGAGAAGAGTTTATTTGTACCTCTCATTGCCAGTATCGAGAGGACAATCATCACGGTACACTCAGATACCACTTCTACCAGAAGAGTAGTATTACATTTATCACCACTCTCCACACAGAAAGTGATACACCTCGTGACAGTATGTGTGTGTGTGTGTGTGTGTGTGTGTGTGTGTGTGTGTCTGTCTGTCTGTCTGTCTGTCTGTACGTACTACGTACGTACGTACGTAGGTACTCGAGTCGTAAGGAGTCGAAGCCTTGCTACAAACTTTTGAGAACAAAGTTTTAAGACGCATCTTTGGACCCATTCAATCAATCAATCATGTGCCATGCCGGAAAGCGTGGGCGGTCATGATTCGCCATTTCACTCGATCACCAGAGTCGTGGATCAGCTCAGTGTTCCTGTCTCGTCCATGCCATGTGGCCAAGCCATCCAGGTATTTTCCTCTCGGTCTTCCTCTTGGTCTGTTCCCCTCGATCTTGCCAGCTGTCACCAAGTTCTCCAGTCCATTTCTTCTCATAACATGTCCAAAAAATTTTGACTGTCTACGTCTAATTTCTCTAATCAATCTACGATTTTCATTTGTCTCTTGTAGTACTTGGTCATTGGTTTTTCTATCTGTCCATGGTATTCATTGCATTTTCCTCAGAAACCACATTTCTGCAGCCATCAGATGTTTTTCAGCTTGACTGCACATTGTCCAAGTTTCACATCCATACAAAAGAACAGGCTCTATGTATCCCCTCAACACTCTTTTTCTCGTTTCAATTGACATCATTTTATTGGTCAGAATGTTTTTCATCTTGCTAAAGGCTACCTTCGCAATGGCGATTCTTGTTCTAATCTCTTCAAGGCATCTGCCATCAGATGTTATGACTGTTCCGAGATAATTGAACCGATTCACTTGCTGAAGAATATTCCCATTTACTTGTATATTACATTGTGGTACTTCGTTCTTCCTAGTGACGACCATAACCTGTGTCTTCCTACAATTTAATTCCAACCCCATCTGCTCACTGTGCACAACCACAGCGTCTACTAATTGTTGCAGATCCTGTGCATTGTCTGCAATCAATACTGTATCATCTGCATATATACCATTAGGGATACACAAAGTGGAGAGTGGAAAAGAAGAAGTAACAAAGACATTTATGATCTGTTTAAGTCCCCATTAATCACTAGTATCATGAAGGCTAATAGACTACAAAGGCTGGGGCATATAGAAAGAATGGAAGATAATAGGGAAACAAAACTCGCTTACACGCAGGAAATAAATGACCGTAGACCCCGAGGCAGATCAAGAAGACGGTGGAGAGATAATATATATATATACAGACCTACAAGCACTTGGAATCAACGACTGGCAAGAGAAGGTCAACCAGAAAGACGAATGGAGACGGATTGTATCTGCAGCAAAGAACCTCAATGGCTCGGAACGCTGAAGAAGAAGAAGAATGTGTGTGTGTGTGTGTGTGTGTGTCTGTGTGCGAGCCAGCCAGCCAGCCAGCCAGCCTGCCTGTCTGTCTGTCTGTCTGTCTGTAAGTAGGTAGGTAGGTAGGTATGCATGTAGGTAGGTAGGTAGGTAGGTAGGTGTGCGTGCGTGCATGCGTGAACGATGTGCGCGTTTGCGTGTGTGCGCGTGTGCGCTTGCGTGAGTGTGTGTATGTGTGTGTATGTATGTATTATGTACGTACATATGTATGTACGTATGTATCTATTTTCGTATGTACCAGGTCTCTTCTTACCATGAAGTTGATCGCCCACCACATCATTGTACCTCCACCACCATGGGGAGGAGCCTCATCAACGGTGTTCTTGGTGTAGCGCTCACGAACTCTGCTGTAATCTCTTCTCCTTCTATTGTATCGCTGGAGCGCAAAAAATAATTCGTCAGTAAACCAATCCTGTCTCCAGTAATTTCCAACAGAACACTGATGATGCTGATTTGCCCACTGAAGTCGGTTCTGGCGATGGCGGTCCGTAAGAGCACTACCTCTTTAGGATCTTCTAGCCCAAAGGCCAGCGCCGTGTCACCGGTTCCTGACCGTTTGATCTGAAATTCGACGAGCTCTGGGCATTGACTGGACTGTGGAGGACGCAGGTGCAAATTGATTCCTAAGGTGACGCATCCGTTTGAAGCGGTCTTCGGCAGCAATTGTAATTCTGGGTCTTTCACTGCGCGGCTGGTCTGCCATTGAGCCAGTTTCATGAAATCGCTCCAAAAGCGACTAATGGTGCTCCAAACCACATTACATTCTCTGGCTGCTACACGTTGTGACTGTCCAGCCTGTAAACGTCTAATTATAATGAGTCGTTGTTCTGTAGTGAGATGAACCATACTTGCGCATTGAATATTCAACGAATTTATTCGAGGATTGTCAATCTTTTATAGGCATTCAATAATGTGGTCGGAGAATTTTGTGTTCAGTAAGTTTCTTGGGGTTATAATGAACCTGTCACGAGTTAGTGTCAAAAATGTTGTTTTGACCTCGACCTCTTTCATGACCTCACGGATCATGAGGTGAGTACGACTCAGGTAACCATGAGAGGTTAATGACTAGGTGGACACAGTCGATAGTTTGACTGATGTCCAATCAGCGAATATCTATTTATAACACCAAAAATGTAGCGTGCCTTTTTTAACAGTATGTTATTAATATAGTAATATTTAGAGTGAATGAGTGAGTGTGAGAGTGAATGAGTGAGCGGGAGAGTGAATGAGTGAGCGGGAGAGTGAATGAGTGAGCGTGAGAGTGAATGAGTGAGCGCGAGAGTGAATGAGTGAGCGGGAGAGTGAATGAGTGAGCGGGAGAGTGAATGAGTGAGCGGGAGAGTGAATGAGTGAGCGTGAGAGTGAATGAGTAAGCGGGAGAGTGCATGTGTGAGAGTGAATGAGTGAGCGGGAGAGTGGATGAGTGAGCGCGAGAGAGTGAATGAGTGAGCGTGAGAGTGAATGAGTGAGCGTGAGAGTGAATGAGTGAGCGGGAGAGTGAATGAGTGAGCGTGAGAGTGAATGAGTGACCGTGAGAGTGAATGAGTGTTCGCGAGAGTGAATGAGTGAGCGTGAGAGAGAGAGAGAGAGAGAGAGAGATAGTGTGTGTGTGTGTGTGTGTGTGTGTGTGTGGGAGCATCACTATTTTTACGTCACATACTTTTTCACAATGTTTATTTTTCTTCCTATGTAAATGTATAATGCTCTTGATGAATGAAAGACGAGTGATTGGAAGGGCCGAATGTAAGACGGACCTGCGCGCCCAATTTGTGACCCTAATAAAGTTGATTTGATTTGATTTGATTTGATTTTGGTTCTCAACCAACTTACCCGAAACCTTTCTATCTTTTGTAATTTTATGCAACTCCGCAGATCTCCTCCTCATAACATTCATCTCTGTCTGTAATTCTCCCTGTATTTCACTTACATCGTGGGTTCCAGTTATACTATTCTTAGATTTTCTCTATAAGATCCACATTGTGGTTCTGTCATTTTGTCATATGAATATTTATAATTTAATAGTAATTGTATTAGCCGTTGTCTGTTTCTGATCTAGATAGCAGTACTGATTTAACGTTGCAATTTAATTGTTATAAGTTTGGTGCACTGTTTAATTGTTTGACTTTCATAAATTTCTTAGAGGTAATGGTAATCTCATAGTAGACACTGCCAGAAATAGGACTTCACGTTTAATAGTTACGGTATTATAAAGTGGTGTACCGGCTTTCCTGAGTGAAAAATCTATAAACGAGATTGTTTAAAACAACACTATATGGTAGGGAAAGCAAAACATCACTCATCACCTTCCTAAAAGAATCCCGACAGAAATGTTTATAAGTTACACAATATCATGATTACTTATACGGTTACGGTATGTGCAATAAGCAGTTTAAACACGTAGAGGTTACGAACAGAGACGCACGCCCTTTTACATTTTTTTTTTTTTTTTTGCATATCCTTTACAGGACATTGCTGTCAACACCAGCATCTTTCAGCTGTATGTTGATTTATTGGCAAGATTACGCTCAGTAGTTTGCCATTGCTTTCTGAGCGGCCATTATTATTTACTTATAAGAAATAATTTAATTCATGGTTAAGTCATATATCAGTTATATTTGGTTATCTTTGTCGCCCAAAGTCAGTTTCGTGGTTAAGGACTGCAACTCTCGTCACTTTGTCAGAGTGATAGAGTGTGCCTACGAAAACTATCCAATGAAAAGCCGCACACTGAATCTTGTGGTGTATTAACGACAGTGTACACAAGGTTGAAGAGACACATGATTGTTATTCTGGTATGGGATACACTCGAGGCAGTTAACTGCATGGTAAGTACATACATTTGATCAGCTGCCATAAAAAGTAAAAGGTACATAGTGAAAAAAGTTCACCTTTCCAAAAGGTAGTGCATATTCGGATAGAATTTCTTGACAGTGCGTGATGTTTATAAAGTCATTCTTTGTACGCGTCGTTATATAAATGGTTGATGTTTATTTATGTAGTGGTAGTTTCTTGGACACATACACAAGCACGCACGCTCGCGCTCACGCACACACACACACACACACACACACGTGTGTATGTGTGTGTTATATAGCATAATCATCAAGTGCCTTGCCGATTGGCATGGGCGATCATGCTTCTCCACATCTTGCGATCTTCTAGGGCATGTATTGATTCGTGTACTGACTCTCTTCCGTGTCATGACACAAGACTTGTCAAGAGTGTTAACTCGCTGTCTTCCCCATTCTCTCTTTCCACTTGTCACAATACGATCCAGTTTTTTGTCTTCTCATAATGTGGCCAAGAAATGAAGACTTCTCTTTCCCATGTTCGTGACGTTGTTTCTGCGACTTAGCCTCTAAGCCTCCAGGGGATTTTCAGTATTCTTCTATAACACCACATGTCTGAAGCCTCTAACGAATATAAAAACGCGACACACGCAAGCACGCACGCACGCACGCACGAATGCACGCACGCACACACATATATTCGTATATTAATTCATTCAGTAGCATGTCCTTTGCAGAACCTCGCTCCCATAACAACCTTCTGCAAAACCTCTAGATCATAAGCAAGTTGTCCCACTTCCGATGCATCCATCTGGAGATCATCCGCTTCATCCTGCACCCATTTTCTCTTTGGCCTTCCTCTTCCTCTCTTCCCAGGCATATACCCCTCCATTATTGTTCTCCTCAAACTTTCGTGACGATTCAAGTGACCAAAATATTTCAATTTTCTTTGTTTTATCGTCTTTAATAGCCAACCTTCTTCAACATTTAGCTCTTGAAGTATGGATGCATTTGTTCTTTTCTTTACCAAAGATATTCTTAGAACTCGTCTATAACATTTATATTCAAAGAACAATAATTATATTTTGAACAGTATATACTCGTATAAGAGGGCTGCCTAGCCGAGGGGTTAGCAGCTTTCTTCGTTAATCCCGAATACTCTCATGGTTGACGTGAGCGCACGAGAATTAGAAGTGGTTCGAGTGACTTATGAGAGTATGGAGCCGGTCACTCAGAAAGTCTTGGCGTGCTGATGAGCGTAATCTAGCCTAGGAATCAACGTACAGCTGAAAGATGCTGGTGTTGACCGCAATATCCTGAAACAGGGTGGAAACGAGGGGGGAAAAATATACTCGTATATACTGTTCAAAAACAAAAAGAAGCGCAACATTATATACTGTTAAAAATAAAAGACACGCAACATTTTTGGTGTTACTGTTATAAAAGATAGTCGCTGATTGGGCATCAGTCAATCTATCAACTGTGTCCATCTGGCCATTAACTTCTCGTGGTTACCTGAATTGTACTCACGTCATGATAATCCCGTGAAACTTCCATCCATCCATCATGTGCCATGCCGGTAAGCGTGGGCGGTCATGACTCGCCATTTCACTCGGTCACCAGAGTCGTGGATCAGCTCAGTGTCCCTGTCTCGACTATGCAACGTGGTCAAGCCATCCAGCAATTTAATTCACTATCTTCCCCTTGTTCTCTTCCCCTCGATCTTACCAGTTGTCACCAAGTTCTCCAATTTATTTCTTCTCATAACATGTCAAAAGAAAAAAAAAAAACTGGACGGTCTACGTCTAATTTCTCTAATCAATTTACGATTTTCATTTGTTTCTTGTTGTACTTGGCCATTGGTTTTTCGGTCTGTCCATGGTATTCTGTGCATTCTCCTCAGAAACCACATTTCCACAGCCATCAGATGTTTTTCAGCTTGACCGCTCATTGTCCACGCTTCACATTCATACAACAGGCTCTATGTAGCACTTCAGCACTCTTTTTCTCGTTTCAATTGACATCTTTTTATTGGTCAGTGTGTTATTCATCTTGTTGAAGCAGTGGTTCTCAACCGGTGGGGAATTCCCCCCCCCCCCCCAAGGGGGGAATTTTAGGGTTTCGGGGGGGGGGGGGAGAGAATTAAGATTATTTCAAGATCGCGTTAATAGAAGAACCGACTCCCCCGATGTGTCTCCACCTTGCCGTGGTGGGGGAGCTTGCGTGTCCCATCGACCCCATGTGCTTGCCGATGGGTGAAAACTACATATCGGACGGCTCGTGGGATAGGGACCAGACCAAGAGAGACACAACCTGCTGCTCTGCAGGTAAGACTGAGGATAGCAGTCAAAATCAGGCAAACGATCCCTAAATCTCAGTCCGGGCATAACCTCTAAGGTTCCCATCCGAGGTGTATGGCTGAACGTCTCTAAGCCATAAACTCTCGGAAGTGAGAGCCTGGCCGACACAAACCTACATCAAAATTGTGATGATGTGCTGACAACGCTACATGCTCAGCGCAGATTCGTTCGATGGCTCTTAGCTGGGGGATATGAGGTATCCCCGGATGAAAGGGCCTGACCGTTACTCGCCCACAGACGCACGGAGGTAAGGTGCTGAGCCGGCAGCACATGTAGCCTACCTCGTGAGTGAGTAAAAAAGGTGGAAAAACACCTCGGTCGCACGTCTCGCAGACGTCCGATAGTCTGTAACCACACTCATGGAGTGAGTGTAGTCAAAGGTGGAAAATTGTCTCGTTGACACGAAATGGAACGCCTGTCTTGCGAATCCATTACGTGGCAGCCCGAAGCGAAAGCTTGCTGTGTGGAAGCCGAAACAAGAGTCTCGAAACCCGAGGAAGGCTAACCTCATTAAAAAATGCCCGCCGGAAGCCGGAAGTGTCGTCCTACGGGTGGCAAACTAAATATTGACACTACGCATTTACGTCCGAGTGAAACGTCTCGTCCGAATGTCTCTCGTGCTAGGAACAGCTCTGACTACCTAGTTTCCGAATGCCGCTCTTGTTCGGAACAGCTCTGACTAGGTAGTTTTCCGAATGTCTGTCGTGCCTGGAACAGCTCTGACGGGCGCAACGACAAGCACATGTCCGAAAACTCGCTGAGTGGATACCGTCTGCAAACCTGTCTGGTTTGTGCGGGAATGGCCCGGGGCAAACAAAATGACCAATATATTGAAGTGAGGATTTAAAGCAGCCATGAGCAGGACGTGACGATTCCCTCGGCTAGCCCAGAACCAGGGTGTTATGTGTCGGCCCTGCAACTATGGAAGCAACCTTGGATGGCGGAAAATGCTATGGACTGTCCCTGCATTCCTTTGAGGGATGACCGTTGTCTTCGACCGTTCTAACTTGGCCAGCATGTTTGTAGATGGCACCACAAAAGTGAGAGTCTCCCAGGAATGCTACCTGGTCAAAAAAGCACGCTAAAGTCGATGTGTTGGCCTACGGGTTTCGGCCCAAGGGTTCATAACAAACACACCGCAATCACATCTGGAAAAAAACACTCCGGATGAACGAAAAAGAAGAAGAAGAACCTATTACATGATATTGTTTTTCCCTTCATGCTTTAAGGTTCTGTACGTCTCACCCTTCTGAAATTCATTTTATAACGTAAGTAGACCCGCAAATCACGTTTTATGCAGACATCCAGACTTATTCTAGTATGTGTTATTAAATTTAGCTTCCAGTATACTGTGTAGGGGCTGGAGGCGGATTTTTAGGGTGGAAATACGAAATGGGAGGGGAATGACTTTCTGAAAATACGATGAAGGGGGGCGTGGGCCAAAAAACGGTTGAGAACCACTGTGCGAAAGGCTACTTTTGCCGTGGCAATTCTTATTCTAATCTCTTCAAGCCATCTCCCATCAAGTGTTATTACTGTTCCAAGATAGTTGTATCTATTCACTTGTTGAAGAATATTCCAATTCACTTGTATATTACATTGTGGTATTTCGTTCCTCCTCTCCCTTGTGTTGCCGGGGCCCATAAGGGAAGCAAAGAATAGCAACACTGTAGCCTACTACGCATGTCGTAATAGGCGACTAATGAGGCTTGATGGTTCCGTCGCCCTGCTACTGAGTGAGTGCGTGGCGCGACACTGTGAGCTGTGAGTTTCGTGTGAAGTGCTTTTTAATCTGCCCAAGTTTGTTTGTTTTTTTATTTTGGAACGTGACTGCATGTTCGGGGCGATGGCAGGTGGCTATGTCCCAGAGTTGACCGGTTTTTGCCTTATGCAGAAATGCGTGGCTGCTGGGCTTCTGGTTGACGGCCACTGCCGTCGGTGATGAACTGTATTTTCGTGGACTGTGTGGGTGAACATCTAGGAAACATCCAGATAGGAAAATGACTGCCGATTCCATCAGAGATGAATTGGGTGTTTCGTCCGGGACTGGTGTGTTGACATTCTAGCGGCGGCATTATGCACAGTGTATCTGTGCGGGCTGTTGTTTGTCGAGACTCCTGTCTTTTCCACTTTTCACATTGGGCAGTGGGGAGCGTTTTGTGTGATATTCACTGGCACAGGAACGGAGCATAATGGGGACGACCCGTTGCTGTGAAGTTGGAACTGCGACTAACTAACTAACTAACTAACTAACTAACTAACTAACTAATTTCGTTCTTCCTAGTGACGACCATGCCGCCCTCCCTGGTCTAGGAGTTACACGACTTTCTCCGTAATACCGTATACTCTCGTGAGTAACGTGATGTGCACGAGAATCGGTAGCGGTTCTCTCTGCGTCGATATGTGAGCCGGTCGCCCAGAAAGCAATGGCAAACTACTGAGCGTAATATTACCAAGAAATCAACAATCAGCCGAAAGATGCTGATGTTGACAGCGATGTCCTGTAAAGTATATGCGAACCAAAAAAAAAAAAAAAATAGTGACGACCATAATCTGTGTTTTTTTTTACAATTTAATTATAAACCTAGTTGTTCACTTAATGCAACAACCGCATCTATTAATTGTTGCAGATCCTGCTCATTGTTTGCAGTCAATACTGTAACATCTGCATATCTAATGTTATTGATGTTTAGTCCCCCGATGATGATACTGTTTATATCTTCTACATTTCTGAAAATATTTTCAATGTATAGGAAAAAAGATCCGGAGACTTTACACATCCCTGTCTCACACCTCTTTTAATAGACTGATATTGTCCCACTTCATTATCAATCCTTTTGGCAGCTTGTTGTTTCCAATATACGTTTTTTATTATTTTGATGTCTTTCCCATCAATTCGTAGATCTGCAGGCATCTCTAGCGCGCTGACATGTCTTACTCTATCGAAAGCCTTTGTTTAGTCAATAAAGCAAAGATGTATATCTTTGTTTACATCTATAGAACGATCAGTTACTGTTCCTAGCATATACACAGCATTTACTGTAAACTTGCCTTCTTCAAACCCACATTGATCGTCTCCTATTCCAGGTTATAGTTTCTTCCTAACTCTTCACATGATAGTTCTTAGCAAAAGTTTCGTGATGTGACTCATTATACTAATTGTTTGAAAATTTATCACATTCCAAAATCTCCTGATTTCTTTGGGTTTGCAATAAATACAGAAGGTATATCTCAGGTATCATATATTGTGTTCAACAGTCTGGTGACTTGATCTGTTCAATATTCTTCTAAAGCATTAATCATTTCTGTTTTGATGTTATCTGAACCGGGGGTCTTGCCAGTTTTAATATGGTTAAGAACATCCCGAACCTTCATCTGCAAAATTGACTACCCTTCATTATTAATTCGAATACCAGTTCACCTCTGTTAAAGTCATAAAGGTTTTTCACATAATCTGACCATACATGTAGAATCTGATCTTCTTCTATTATAATTTTGTTTGTAGACAGCCTGCAGATGTACGTGTTTTTTATTAGTAAGTTTATGAATTCTTTTGTACATTGATTTGGGATTTTTACTGCTGTGTTGTTTTTCAGTTTTTATGCAATTTTCCCCAAGCCATGCTTCTTTTACCCACTTAAATAATATTCTGACTTGTAAACCAGCTATACACAGTAAGAATAACCTAGATTAATATACTCATACTCAGTCGCACCGTCAATTACCCATTTGCCTATTTTACTGGTATGATTCCGATTAAAAGTGGCATCGGCACCAATTCCTGGTCATGATCTCCTCTGCCTGATAGGGGACCTCTAATAGGTATGACATGTTTATTTTTCCCCCACAAAAGTATATATATATATATATATATATATATATATATATATATACTCATGCATATTAATATATAAAAAACAAGGATGTACTTAAGTAACCATTAGTACACCTGACATAAAAGTTACTGCCTGTAAACCAAATTAGATCACTGATAGATATTCCTATAAGATAATATAATTTCATAATTTGTAGACAGCGTGTAATAGTTGAATAGAGATAATCCAATATTGTTCTTACCAATACTAGGAAAATAATTAATATACCTCTTCATATTAGTTATGACTGACACAAGAGTGTTATTCTAATATAAATGTTTTCTTTTATAAGCATTAGCTTACCTAATGCATCCAGGGATCCAGTTAATCCACTGAACTGAATTCACCACACTTTTCTGTTCAACACTACATGACTGACTGCCCAGGGATAGACTCGTGTCCTGCCTATATGAAATAGGATGATTCCCCCCTCAGGGAGATTTAATTGTTTAATAACACCGTAGGTATGTCTAAACTAATGGTTTCCCAGGGTAAAGCAAATATCCGCCTACACTTATCTCAGTGCTCTTCATGTTTATTTTACCAGTTTTCTGTTGTTTACTGTCTCCAGTGATCGTCCCTTAATCATCCAATTAGTTATTCTCATGCACAGATATTCTAT
This sequence comes from Cepaea hortensis, assembly GCA_963921405.1. Taxonomy (NCBI): domain Eukaryota; kingdom Metazoa; phylum Mollusca; class Gastropoda; order Stylommatophora; family Helicidae; genus Cepaea; species Cepaea hortensis. The sequence continues at coordinate 64,941,820 of OY992883.1, forward strand.
TGGGCGTAGACTTGTGGGCATTGATTAACTTGTTATAACTTAACTTTTGCCAGCCACATAACATGAAATTATGTTTACCTTTGCCACTGGTAACGACACAGGGACTGATCTTTTTAAAGGCTCCTTTATGTCAATTGTTTCCGCAGTGAAATGATCAGTGTTTACTAATGAGGTTGTAACAATTGCATCAAATTGTAAGTCAGTGTCGTATAGACAAGTGGTGGAGAATCCGTTAAGTGTAACTGATTCTACCATAGGAAGTCTTGTAATGGTGTCTTTATGCTCATACTTGTCTTGATGATCATCAGTGCTCACCTTCTTTGCTTCCTTGTTTACCATGCATACAGCAGTATGAGGAGGGTATTTACACCGGCAGTCCCTGGTGTGGTGTCCTGTAATTCTGCACTTGAAACAGTGCAGATTCCTTATTTTTCATTGCATGCTGGTTTCAGTTTTAGACAGTGGTCTTTGCTTTATCAATCTGCTTACTGTGACTGTTGCTATTGCTTTCCTTTGGCTTCTGAGAATTGTCGTGTGAAGGAGTAATAGTCGTCTGACAATTACCTCTAGATTCCTTCTGTGGCTTTTCGAATCTGTCAGCCATAGTGATACTTGCTTCCAATTTCCAGCTCCATGGTGAGTAAGGAATGCCTTCATGTCAGCTGACATTTTTATCTTTCAGCTGATCATCATTGGCACCTTGCCGTCTTGACAGACGATAGTTTGTGCTTTAAGAAGGCATAATAACTTTTAACTATGGCGGTAGCGAGTGTGACTGATAAGGCCAATTTGCGCTGTAAATGTCCGTTCACAGTGGGTGCATCTGAACACGTGGTCATTTCCACCATCATGCACCATCTTACGTCTCAAACGCTTGGTGTGTGACTTTTCTGCAATAATTTTCTCCTTTGACTTTATTCCATTTCTGATATTTGCCCTCCATGCAACGCGTTCAGCGGCGACTTGCTCCCAATGTGCATTATCAATGCCTGTATCAATCATGTCCCGCTTACACACATCTTTGTATCGTAGTAGAGGCCGACCCTGAGATCTCTTACCCATCTGTAATTCACCAAAAAAGATATCCTTTGGTATTCTACCATCATCCATCCTCCTAAGATGTCCTATCCATCTAAGTCTACGAAGACTGAGCATGGAATAAACTGTCACACAACCTGATCTTTCCAATACTTCAGTATTTGTGATTTTGTCTTGCCACTTAATACCAAGAATTCTTCGCAGACACCGCATATGAAAGCTGTCTAAATTGTTCTCTTGGTGTGAGTAAGTTGTCCAGGTTTCACTGCCATAGAGAAGAGTACTAAGGACACAGGCTTGATAGACAAGGACTTTTGTTTTGGCAGTAAGCTTCCTGTTCTCCCAGACTCTTTTTCTTAACCTGTTCATTGTTGTTGCTGCCTTACCAACCCGGATGTTGATTTCCTGATCTAGGGATAATTTGCTATTTACCACTGATCCTAGATATGTAAAATGGTCTACTATCTCTAGTTCGGCGTCGTCAATAAAGATTGATGGTACCCCATGTGCACCTTGTGACATAATCTGTGTCTTCTTTTTGGTAATGGTTAAACCAAATTCAGAACAAGCATTGGAGAATGCAGATAGTAGACATTGCAATTCTTCCTCAGAGTGGGTCGTAACTGCAGCATCATCTGCAAAAAGCAACTCTCTGATCAGTACCCTCCTAATTTTGGTCTTAGCCTTCAATCTCTGAGCATTTTAGAGGCCGCCATCTGAGCGTGAGTGAATGTATATACCACCATCCTGATCACGAAATGCATATTTCAGTAGAAGTGAAAAGTATATTCCAAAGAGGGTGGGAGCTAGTACACAACCTTGCTTAACTCCACTCTTGATTTCAAATTCTTCAGAAGTTGCACCATCAAACTTGATTATACCCTTCATGCCTGTGTGGAACGATTCCACAATGGACAGAATAGTTGGTGGGCAGCCAATCTTCTTTAGTGCCTTGAACAGACCCTCACGACTGACCAAATCAAATGCCTTTGTGAGGTCGATGAAGGCAATAAACAGTGGTTGATTCTGTTCACGGCATTTTTCTTGCATTTGTCGCAATGAGAATATCATATCAGTGGTAGACCGGTTCTGTCGAAAGCCACACTGTGATTCGGGGTAGACTTGATCTCCTAGGACTTGAAGTCTGCGCAGAACAATAATGATCATATTCTGCAACCCTTCATACGTTTCCTCAAATTTGCCTGATGTGCACCACTTGTATAAATATGTCTTTAATCTATCTATGCGAAGTTCTCTTCTGGCTCCTTCGAAGCAGTTTTAAACGTCTTTTTATAGCTTTCTGAATCAACTTCAAATCTTGCGTGTGGGGCCTGTTTGAAGTACTTCATAGTTTTCCTGTTCTTCCAGACGTAGCCTTGTGAACACCTGACTGTGTTCTGAAAATGTTTCTAGCGTAAAAGCCATGGTACCTTTTTGCGAAGTTCTCTTCTGGCCCCTTCGAAGCAGTTTTAAACGTCTTTTTATAGCTTTCTGAATCAACTTCAAATCTTGCGTGTGGGGCCTGTTTGAAGTACTTCATAGTTTTCCTGTTCTTCCAGACGTAGCCTTGTGAACACCTGACTGTGTTCTGAAAATGTTTCTAGCGTAAAAGCCATGGTACCTTTTTGAATAGAAGATATTTCTATATTTGTTTCTGTTATCGTGCTGGAATCGGAAGCTGAAGTCGTTGGACTCATTCCTGATTCTATTCTCGTAAGTTAAAGTTCATTTTCCAACTTTTTCAGTTCGATAGCATGCTGACGATCTTTCCCTTTGTTTTTTATTTCAGCCTGTAGCTTTTCTCTGACGATTCTTTATTCATTTTCAAGGTTTCATGTCTTTCAAATTCATCTCACGCATACTTCGATAGTTCTGTGTTAGATATACCACACTGTTTACCTGTTTCGAGGAACTGGGCTCTTAGTTTAGCTGACTCTGCCATTCTCTAATTGAGTCTCCTGGTAACAACAAGTAATATCTGCTGATAGTTAAACCCACAGATAGATACTTTAGAGATTGAGCAAGCACTTTAGATTGAGCAGGCAAGATGAGTTACAGCTAATTAAACTAATTATTCCAATACATAGAGTATATTGGTTGAATTGAAGAACCTGCAATTGAAGAAACCCTATATGTAATGACACGACTTAAAAACAATAAGGCAACTGGGGCTGTTGGAATAGCTGCTGAATTTATAAAGGTAGGTAGCTATGCATTACATCTAAAGCTATACGAACTAATAATAAAAATCTGGAGGACAGAAGAGTTATCGCATGGCTGGAAAGAGTCATTATTGATACCTGTCTTTAAGAAAGGAGACAAGTTCCAATGTGAAAATTATAGAGGAATATCACTACTGTCCACATGCTATAAGATACTATCCGCAGTATTACTAAATAGACTAAAACTATATTCAGAAGACATATTAGGTGACTACCTGGCGGATTTTTTAGACAAAACAGATCAACAATAGATCAGATATTTATCTTACGACAAATAGCCGAGAAAAATTGGGAATATAAAAGAGATCTCCATAAAATTTTTGTGGATTTTAAAAAGGCTTATAATAGTGTCCATAGGAATAGTCTGTGGAATGCTATGCAGGAATTTGGAATACCAAGGAAGTTAATCAACATGACCAGACTAAGCATGGAAGATACTTATAATATAGTAACATATAAAGGCAGGAAATCAGACCCTTTCCAAATAACATCTGGCTTGAAACAGGGTGATGCACTATCACCGCTAATCTGGGCATGCCGGTGTTCTGGGGAATGAACAGACGGACAGATTGGCTGGCTCGGCAGAACTTGGTGGAGTATTGATGCATGACAAGACAGATGTGGTTGCGGCCTTGTGGGAGCACGTGTACACCTCGGAGGAGCAAATGGATCACCATAGTCTGGTTAGAATGAGGCAGCGAGGAGTGACGAGGGGATCTGGCCGACACTCAACGCTCAGAGGAAAGGCGAGACGGACATATAATCAGATTGCTACTGGAACTATTAGTGTTGGAACTCTTCGCTGGTTGCTGAGGATGGGGACGGAGCGCTTATGGGAATGTCCCGAATGCTGTGATGTCGGTTCTTAGATCAATCAATCAATCAATCAATCAATCAAGGGTAGGGAACATGATTACAGTAATTGCTAATATGTAAATTAACAACTATAATATCCCGGACCGTGCACACGATTATGGTATGTAAAATAGAAATGGGAGATTCCCAATTCATAGTTACCGACTATTAAATGAAACCAGAAATGGCTCGTAAGACTCCCTAGTACTGGAACAGACACATATTGTAAGTTTCCACTAAGGTATTAAGTCAGGTTTTTCAGTAGAAGTTTAAGAGAGCACATGGAAGTTTCTGCCCTCAGAAGAGGAGAATGCTCACTGTGGTTAGAACTCTGTATAGTCTGAAAGCGAGTTTTTATCCCTGCCACCTGCTCTCTGGATTTTGTTGTCAAATGAACACAGCGATGAACATGTAATTTTGATGAAATTAAATAACAAAGTAGGCGAAGATAATAATCTTGTAATGATTAAGTGGGGCGAAAGGATATGCTCCATGGGCATCACAATGTTACCTAACAAAAATTATACACAAGATATCTTTATTCTTAACTATGTGATGTCTCTGAAAATTCTGGAACACCAGGCAAAGTTCTAGCACAATAAACTAAGGATGATGATCCTTGTATCATTGGCTAAGTTAATTATTGATAATAACTGTTCATTTCCTGGGTAGATATTGTAACAACTGGTTCCCGACGAGAAGATACAACCTGAAATAGGAGAAGAACAATGTAGGTTTGTTTGAAGGCAAGGGTACAGTAAATGCGGTGTATATGCTGAGAACAGTAATTGAACGTTCTATTGAAGTAAACAAAGATCTACATCGTTGCTTTAGTGAATACACAAAGGATTTCGATAGAGTAAAACATGTCAACATGATAAAGATGCTTGAAGATAACCCATTGATGTCCTTAGACTTGTAAAAAGTACATATTGGAAACAATAAGTTGCCATAAGATTTGATAATGAAATAGGTCAATATCAGCTTATTAAGAGAGCCGAGAGATAGAGATGTGTAATGGTGTAATGTTTTTGTTACACTTCACATAATCTTAGAAGAAAGTATCGAACTGAACACACCACTTTATATTGAATTTGTGGACTAAGAAAAGGCCTTTGAAAATATTAATTGAGAATCTCTTTGGAAACTGATGAGAAATTATTTAATAACACAGAAAACTATTAACTTGGTAAAGGCAACATATAGTGGCATGAAAGGCTGGGTCCTCCATGAGGGGCAACCAACGGAGGCATTCCAGATAAAGAATCGGAGTGAGGCAGGGATGCGTCTTATCACCTTTACTATTCGTACAGATTCTGGACTGGATTACGAGGACAACAAGCTCAGCAAGAGATGCAATTCAATGAACTTGAATGACAGAATAGCTCGATGGTCTAGATTTTGCTGACGAAATTGCCCTCCTGTGTCACACACGAAATCAGATGCGGGATGGACTCTCGGCACTATAATGGAGGTCACAACAACTAAGTTTAAAAATTCATAGAGGGAAGAGACAAATAATGAGAATAAATCAAGCCAATCAATAATAACCTTATCTCCTTTGAGAAAACATCAGTGTAGTAGGCACAGAATCATGCACCTACTTAGGTAGCAATATAGACAAAGGGGATCGAGCAGATAAAGATATCAGAATAAGAATACAGAAGGATACATGAGTTTTTATAACACTAGGAAATTTCTGAAGCCAAAAGAAATTAAACCCAGTACTGCTGTATAAATAAGAAACATGGAGACCAACGAAAACGATTACAAATGAGCTCACACATTTACTGATTGGTGCCTGCCCAGAATAGGAGGAATGGTTTGGTATGACAGGATCACCTTTGTGGAGCTCAAGGTAAGAGCTAGACTGGTGCCGGTGAACCAAGCGGTGAAAAAAAAAGGCGCTGGCGCTGGATAAGCCATATGCTGGAGAAAACTCGAGAATAGGATAACTAGAAAAGCCTTAGTCTGGAACCCACATAGCAAACAAAATAGAGGAAGATATAACAACCCAAGAAGAAGAGAAATAGAAACATAAATTAACAATGTAGGGAGGATATAGACAGAGATATATGGGATAGCTAAAGATGCCTTTGTTTCTAATATGTAGATATTTTGTCAACAGATGTTTACCCTTCCTAGTTTGTCAGTGCTGCTCTACACATTATACAAGAATTTAGAAATGTGAAATAATCCATCAAACATCGAAAACAACAAGATAACAATTCGCAGGGCAACAGAAACGCACATCTGGTTCGGTTTTCTAGTGAGAATGAACCCAATGTCGTCAGCAGCATGATCTTATAACATGAAAATGGAAACATCAAGATGCAGCCTTTTTCTGTGGCTGTATGTTGTTGCGTTTTCTTGTTGTTTGCTTGCGGGGTATGATCGCCTTAGAGCCCTCTATTCACCATCCCCACCCATTGAACTTGTGTTCAGTCCTCTGCAAATGCGATGTTCGTCCGTCATGAATGACGAGGACCATTCATTCATTGCATCTTTTGATGAAGAACGAATAACATGCGATTTAGATTGGATTATAGTGAGGAAGTGGTTGCGCAATTCCTTCGACTTCACTCCCTCGTCCGCGTCCATCTGGTTCCAATGGCGAGCATGGCAAGACGACTGGAGACGGACGCAGATGCAGTGGACGTTAGGCTGCCATACGCCAGTTATCCCTGTATATATTTGCTCTAAAAAACAACTGGTAGCCTAGAGCCTCGTGCAAACGGCCCTTCCGTCAATTCCTTTAATTTTCAGTTTTAAGACAAGCGTAGCGACAAGCGAATGAGCGTATGATCCTTTCCTCTGTGTGTATATGTGTGTGTGTGTGTGTGTGTGTGTGCGTGCGTGCGTGCGTGCGTGCGTGCGTGCGTGCGCGCGCGCGCGTGCGTGCGTGTGTGTGTGTGTGTCCATAATACTTAAGTCCTTTACTTGTGAGGGGCCGTTATAAACCCAGACAAGGCATCGGTTGTGTGGTACTACATGGATAACTGGATTGTGAAGGCAGATGTCCCATGTATTATATTGAATGGATGTCCTCTTAGTAGAGAAAGTAAATTGAAGTACTGGGTATCACTTTCGACAAGTGTATGTCTTTTAAAGATCATTTGGAGGCTTTAGTGGTGAAGGCTGGTAGGGGACTTAATGCCCTGAGGGCTATGGCAGCAACCGGAGTAGAGCAGAGGATGCTTTACACGCTCTTTAAACAGTTAATAATTTCTGTCATTGAGTATGGTTTGGGGCTCCTGACAGTAACAAAGAGCCAGCTTGAAAGGTTGGAGCGCATACAAAGTGCGGCCATGTGGGTGATTCTGGAGTGTACAAAGGACATACCAATTATATGCATGAGGCATATCCTGGCGCTACCAACAATGGCTTATAAGCATAGGTTCCTTCAGGCCAAATGGTACTTGAGAGTTGCTGCAGATAAGAATCACCTCCTGCATGAAGCCATGGATATGGTCAAGGGTCACAGACTAAGACGAGGCAGGCTCTGGATGGCACATGCGGAATTATCTATACGTCAGATTTGTGATCTAGAGACCATCAATCGTAAAAAAGAGTGGGTTGAATTACCGGCAGATAGGACGGACTAGCACAATGTAATAGTAACACTGGGTCGTGAGTGCAGCGGGCCGCACAGAGTCTGAGGTGTGTCAGGATCTTGCGGAAGCAAGACTCTGGCTCGTTGGCTGACAAGTGAGATACTAAATACTGTCACTAAATAACTCAATGTGACACAATGCAAACACTTTATTCGCGCAACGCGCAACTCACAATCAATGCATATATCGCGTAATCACAATTTATCATACAATCAATACATGCAATCAATCAATACACCAATGCAATACACTTACAAGTCAATAACCCAGGCGTTCGGTCTCTTACACTCGTACAGGCTAGCTATCGATTCACGCTCAAACATTCGCTTCATTGCATTCGCCATTCAAACGTCTGTCCGCTACGATCTCCCAAGCCTGTCTGTCTAGCCGTTCAGCATTCTCGTCAGTCGGAGTAGATTCCCCCTGCGTGAACCACTAGTTTCACGCTGTGTCCCTACTGACCAGCAACGGGCTTAACGTTACTCAGAGTTGAGCCTGGCTGGACTTCTCTGGTGTCGTCGAAGACGCCGCGTTGTAACTAGCGTGTTTAACACCGCTCAGAGTTGAACCCGGTTGCATTTGCCTGGCGTGGGTACAGACGACGCGTTGCAACCCTGGGTGAGAATCTGACATTCTCCCACCCTCCTTTTCATGAGAGGGTATCCTTTCATGTACTTTATACATCTTTTATTTATACTGTCAGAATCGAACCATGTAAGTCGTCTGACGCGACTCTTTGGTTTCTATTAACATGTAAAGGTAATTGTAAGTTATATATATACACAATCATCAATGTTGCTATGACGCAACACACATCAATTACAATCATTTTGATGGACTATTACCTCCGCTGCAATGTGACACAGCCAGTCCGGTAAGTTACAGCGAAAACGCACTTACCTCTCAACCACTAAAAAACATTCAAAAGATCAGGTCAGACTGCGAACATCTCCCTATAAGATGTTTCAACCTCAGACCCCCAACCTGACTTAGTCGGAGAGTCTAATGAAGGTCTACAGCTTTGGTAACTATCTCCAACTGTCCAACTGCACAACTGACGTCATCTTGACATGTTACCCATCAGGCAACCTGATGATGGTTTTAATACATGTTACACATTATCATGAGTTTTAATTACGTCCCTTGGTTGTAATACAAAGGTTATGGACGGTAATTTCACCATGCTTTCAACAAAATAAATTACATTTATAAATTCATTTCTTAGTGTCATAATTTGATACTTATTGACAAAAGTGAACACAATGTCACTGTTGTGAACGATTAAATCAAGTTACGATGCTGAGATTACATATAACAAAAATCCTCATATACAATTCCGTATATGGAAATATTAAACTCACAAAAGTTGTGGACAACGTCAATGTTTTGTGAGTGTTTTAGTATAGACTGTTATCTTTCAAATTAATATTCATACGCACCGGAAATACACAGCTGTGGTTTTAAGTTGACAATATCACACTGTACTTTCGTTTGGATGTTACATAAATAAACGGAGTAACCAGTTCTTGAAAACAGCTGTTGGGTGGTTTCTTCGGTGTGGATTACAGTGTTCTTCTAGGATACGGCTGTTAACGTCTCTTTCACAAGGATTAAAATACAATGGGCACATCTGTGGTGTAGGTACTCAGGATACTCGAAGTCGTTCAAGCACAGTAAGTTTCTGGATCCTGTAGTACTGTCCCGTGACATGTGTAGTACATGTTTAATACATATTTAAAATAATATACACATTCTATCACATATCTCACAAATATTCGATACACTCATTCACATAATAATATACTATACATAATATATTTACACTGGGAAATTAAATCCCTATCACATACATTGCAAAGCGTTACTGAAAAACTTTCAAATGTGGCTGTGGTGTTGAGCACTTACACTTTGCAGCTTACACATTTTCTGCCTTGTGCTCAGGTGCTATATGGCTACTGGGTAAGTCGTATGGGCATCTAGAAAGAAGGTTGGCCAATGAATTTTGTGAGCCACTTATATGTGTGACTTCAAAGCTAAAGTCCTGCAGAAGCAGTGACCATCTCGCCACTCTAATGTTACTTGGTGTCCCTCTGGTGATAATAGTCAATGGGCTATTGTCGGTCTCAACTATAAAATGTTTCCCTAAGAGAAATCGGGAAAGTTTACGTACCGAAAACACAAGAGCGAGTGCTTCAAGTTCCTGCGTGCTGTAATTTCCTTCTCTGTCTTTCATCTTACGGCTGACGTAGTATATTGGGTACAAAATTTGATCGTGTTCCTGGAGAAGTACCCCTCCAATCGCTACGGAGCTCGCATCACATCTTAACCTGAAAATAGAGTTAAGATCTGGTAATTTGAGAATAGGTTCACTAGAAAAATAAGATAATACTTTCGAAAATGCAGGTCGTAAGCATTCGCTGTTCACAATAACATTTGGTTCTTTCTTTGTTAGTAGATTAGTGAAACATTCGGTCAATTCAGCAAAATGTGGAATGAATTGTCTGTAGTAGTTTAGAAGATCTAAGACACTTCGCAACTCTTTCTTAGTTGTCGGAAGCGACAATTTTAGAATTCTGGACATGATGTTATCGTCAGTCGACACAAAGCCATTTGAGATCTTGTAGCCCAAAAATGAAATTTCTTGGTAGGCTGTGTCGACTTTGGATGGTTTAACTGTCAGTCCGTGTTGTCTGATTCTGTCGAATGTCTGCTGTAATGCTGTTATGTGGTCTGTCATGTTCTTCGTATGGATGCAAATGTCGTCCATGTACCAAATGATGTTAGAAATGTCAGTCAAAAGGAGTCTTGTCATTCTTACAAAGGTCGCTGGAGCATTAACTAGCCCGAATGGTAATTTGCACCATTCGTATAGTCCCCAGGGTGTGGCAAATGCTGTCAGATGTACGCTGTCAGGGTGTACCGGTATTTGCCAATAACCTTTTGTCATGTCAAGTTTCGTAAAGTAACGTGAGTGTGTCAGTTCAGTCAGTATGTCTTCTTCATCGGTTCTAAATCCAACTGTGTGATGCTGTTGAGTTTACGATAGTCAACACAGAGTCTTATAGTGTTGTCCTTTTTCTTCACAATGACAATGGGAGAGCAAATATGTGACTGTGATCGTTTGATGATGATGTTCTTTTCTAAGTCTATGATTTCTTGATGAAGTTTGTCCTTGTAATGTATGGGAATGGAATATGGTCTGCATTTTATGGGTGCGTCAGATGTCAAGATAATATGATGATGCACTAAGTCTGTCTGACCTGGGCTGTTAGAAAAAAATAGTGCTGTAGTCTTGTAACAATCGTCTACAACGGTCAATCTCTGTCTGTGTCAAGTTAGGATTAATCTTTATGTCCTGCAGGTTGGTTGTCGTGTCACGTGATGGTGTCGGTTTTTCGTCCGTATCGTCGTCCTCTGTTTGGTCCACTATCGTCGTGCTTGCTGTAGTTTCTACCTGGTCCTCGTCCCTGTTGTAATATGGTTTAAGCATGTTTATGTGGAATATCTTGTGTTTGTCCCTAACTGCAATTTCGTAATCTACCGTCGGAATTTGTCGTAACACTTTGAAAGGTCCTTGCCATGAGTCCGTTAGTAGATGTCTGTCGCTTGGCAATAGAAGAAGAACGTCCTGTCCTGGCGTCAGTGTTATCGTACTGTTTCCTCTGTTAGCGTACTGTCGGTAGATAGCACCTGATTGTTTCAGTGCTTCTTTGGCTAACACACAAGATTTCATTATCCTTTCACGCAATGATGTTACATGTTCATAAGATGAAATAGGTTTATGTACAGTTTCACTTTCGGTCAACATGGAATGGTACATTGATAATGGGCCGCGTGGTTTGGCACCATATACCAGTTCAAATGGTGAGAAACCTGTGCTGGCATGAGGCCCTTCCCGGTATGCAAATAAAATAGCAGGTAAATACGTATCCCAGTCTTCGGGGTGTTCTTGGGTAACTTTTGAGAGCATGTGCTTAAGATCCCCATTGATCTTTTCTATAATTCCCGTTGAGTGAGGATGGTAGGGGCTGTTGAAGCACTGCTTTACCCCTAACATTTTAGTAAAGGCTTGAGTGGCTGATGCTATGAACTGACTACCCCGATCTGAAAGGATGGTATCAGGGAACCCTACCCTAGCAAAAATATGGAAAAAGACTTCCATGATGTCTTTGGAAGTTATGTTTTTAAGAGGAATCGCTTCTGGCCAGCGTCTACAGAGGTCAATTATCGTTAGAATATATTTATTAACTCTGGATGTTATGTGGTTAAGAGGGCCAACTATATCGACCGAGAACTTTTCAAACGGTCTGCTTGCCAAATCTGTGATTTGCAGTTCTGCTTGTGGGTGCTTACCCTTTTTCACAAGCTTCTGGCAGATGTCACAACTTCTGCAATACTGTTTGGTATCACTGCAGAATTTAGGCCAGTAGAACTGAGTAAGTAACCTCGCTCTGGTTTTAGCATAAGCCATATGCCCTGCAAATGGTATGTCGTGCGCTAGATGTAATGCTTGTTTGCGGTGTTCTGATGGTAGCACCGTTTGTTCTGTAGTGCTAGAACCTTTGGTATAGTACCGTGTCAGAATCCCATTCTTCAAAGCAAAATGCCATCTAGCGTTCTTTGCTAAGCGTGGCTTTTGGCCTATTAATTTAAAATATGTCTGCAAAGATCGATCGGCTTTTTGGGCTGTTATAAATTTCTCCCTGGTTGTTTCAGGAGATATTACAACTGGGCTTATTATTTATAAAGCCTCTGTCTGATCGATTCGATCTTGCATTTGAGCAGCAGATCTGGTTACTGCATTTGTAATATCAAGGTTATCAATCATATTACAAGTTGATATTACATTCAAATTCATACATTCATGTGCTGACGTTACTGAGTTGGCAAACACACATTCATTTACAGGTGGTAATACATCATCGACAATGATTTTCGATGAAGGTGAAATGGTGTCATCAATGTTACAAGTGACAGAGGATGTAATACTATCATGTGGCATATCATTTACCTCAGGAAGGTTACCAATAATAATATCGCAACACGGGTTGGTCAATGCTGCACATGTGACCTTTCCTGTAAGAATTGGTGTATCTATATATGCCCATGCAAGAGGGTATTTCTCGATGTTACCTGAGAAAGTTCTGCATGTAACATGTTTACCAGTATAATCTGAAGGTGATATATAATTCCTCTTTAGACCAATAAGGGTACTGCCGCTGTCACGTAAGACTGTGGCAGCTTTACCATTAACATACCCATGGTGGATGTTTAATTTACCTTTGGAGTTAATGACCAGGTTAGTCTCCTCATTGGTAACAGGTATGGAATGGCCGCATGTTAAAACGCCATCCTCATGAAAACGATCACAGATGGTACATTTTTCAAGATGAAATACATCAATAGAATTTGCAGCATTTACAGGATGATCTTCAACAGTTTCCTCATCTGAGGCAGAGCTATCAAACCTGGCTGCATTAGCCTTTCTAGTCATTTGCTTGCCTTTACAAGAGTCGCGCCAGTGGCCAAAGGCTTTGCAAAGGAAGCATTTAGTGAGACGTTTATAGCTCTTTCTTTCCCTATCTTGCTTATTTATGTAATTCTGCAAGTAGGTGAGGTACCCTGGGTGGTTATCACACATATCATTTTCATTGTGTGGTAAATCGCAATGTCTGCACTTATAGTATTTCTCAGCAGATTGCTTATAGGGTTTCTGTTTATTGTAGGTCACTGACTTTGATCTATCATATGTAGCTGCTGCTACAAAGTCTGTGCTAGTCAATCCACTAGTGAAACAGTGTTTGTTGGCTGTAAAATAAGCCGACCCACGTTTTTCAATCTGTTGCACACTCTCACACTCACATTCTAATAGAAATTTCGAAAATGATGCTGGCAGAGATGTGATAATTTTATCTCTAAGGATGAGATCTTTCAGTCTTTCAAAACTCTCATTCACTTTGGCTGCTGACAGCCACTTTGTAAAAATATCCTGTACTACTGATACGTAGTCAGTGAACGTTTGTGTTGGTTTAGGTGACACTTTACTAAACTGTTCTCTGTAGCCTGCTTCATCTAACAGGAAATAAGACATGATTTTAGACTTAATATAATGATAATCTTTCCTAAGATCTTTGGGAATGGTCTCTATCACTTTCAGAGGTTCCCCAGAAAGACTTCTCATATATATAATGTTCCATTCAGTCTCTGGGATCTGATAATGCTCCATAATGCATTCAAAGTTTTGGGTGAAGGCTGCTATGCAGTCGCCCGTGGTGAAACTTTTCACTATCCCTTGGTACTTCTTGTACTGATTTTCTTTGTCTAATCTGTCAGACTTTCTAACATCCTTCTCTGTTGATGTTTCAGCTTTCAGCTGTTCAATTTTCAGCTGCATTTCAAGCTCTTCTCGCTTACTTTGCGCAGCAATTTCAGCTTTTCTTAATTCTGCCTCAGTTTCTGCTTGTTTAAGTTTCAAAGCAGTATCTGAATCTGCTTGTTTAAGTTTCAAAGCACTTTCTAACTCAGACTGTTTTAAAGCCCTATCTAACTCAGACTGTTTCAAAGCTCTTTCAGCAGCTCTATCCTCACGTTGAATAAATTCTGCATACTTTCTCTCACTCCAGTTATTCAATTCTTCACCAGATAAATTCATCTTTAAACCCATTTCAATGAAATCATTTAGACTAGACATGATGAAATATGTCTAATGGAATGAATACGTACACAAAAGTTAAATGTTGGTGTTAGTAATTCAAATTCAATGTTTTATACAAGATTTACTAGTACAGCTTATGCTTTGACCTGATTACAAAAGTATTAAGAAGAAAAATTTATACTCAAGTGTTTCTTGAAACCTGTTTCGGCCAATGGCTGTTCGTTACTGCCCGCAAACACAATGGACTTTACTTCAGGTCGAAAAAAATTGGGTGTTACAATCAAAGGGTTCGGGTGACACAAAACAACCTGTTGTTTTTGGAACAAGAGAAATTAGGACGAGTACAAAAGTGTGGTGTATGCGATGTCAACTAAGTTTTGAAGGTTTGTATGTAATCAAGTATTTTTGTTAGTCGTTCTGTCGTCTTTTCACCGCAATCAACAACTCACTTTCCAACCTTTCCAAACTTTCGGCTTACACTAACTACCGTTCACACCTATTCTACACTAACTTTCAAGATGGATGCCATCACGTTCGTACTTATTTCTTACACCTAAATGGTTCGAGGACGTAGACCCCACGTTCGCACTTGTCAGGATCTTGCGGCAGCAAGACTCTGGCTCGTTGGCTGACAAGTGAGATACTAAATACTGTCACTAAATAACTCAATGTGACACAATGCAAACACTTTATTCGCGCAACGCGCAACTCACAATCAATGCATATATCGCGTAATCACAATTCATCATACAATCAATACATGCAATCAGTCAATACATCAATGCAATACACTTACAAGTCAATAACCCAGGCGTTCGGTCTCTTACACTCGTACAGTCTAGCTATCGATTCACGCTCAAACATTCGCTTCATTGCATTCACCATTCAAACGTCTGTCCGCCACGATCTTAACGTTGCTCAGAGTTGAGCCTGGCTGACTTCTCTGGCGTCGTCGAAGACGCCGCGTTGTAACTAGCGTGTTTAACACCGCTCAGAGTTGAGCCCGGTTGCATTTGCCTGGCGTGGGTACAGACGACGCGTTGCAACCCTGGGTGAGAATCTGACATTGTGCAACAACTGATCGAAAGTAATACACATCAAGGTGACATTGCGATCTATACTGATGGGTCAGTGGTTAGAAACAAACCGGGTGGTTGGGGTTTCATTGCGAAAGTTAATGGAAGATTTTTGAAAAAGGAGAGTATGGCATATGAGACTACGACTTCCAGCATGATAATGGAAGTGGAAGCAGTCACAGCGGCATTCCATTGGTTAGAGGAGACCACTGCAACACATATTGTCTTCATCACGGACTCAAGGAGTATGCATAGTAAAGCGGCGAAAGGAATATTTCATGTTTAATTACTTACCTGGCTCCAGAGGTCACAGATTGTGAGAATTGTATGGATTATTTGCCCTGGCCATGCGAGAGTGCGTGGAAATGAATAGGCTGACATGGAATGCACCTCTTTGTAGTCGATTTCCTATGGACAAGGGAGAGGTGGTCGTGCGCCTGTGGGATCAGGTGGAGAAGGTGGAGGAACAGATTAAAAACCCGTATGTGGAAAGGATAAGGTTTTGGGAGATTGGCAGGGGTTCTGATAGAATCTCAAAACTGATAGGGAAGACCAAAAGAACTTTCAATCAGATAGCGGTGGTAACACTTAGTAGTGTGACTCTTCGCTGGCTATTGAACGAAGGGGCGGAGCGCATATGGGAATGTCCTGAGTGCAGTGATGTCAGTTCTTAGCTCAACTCAACTCAACTCAACTCAACTTTACGTGTGAGATTGACATTTTCCACCTATCCCTATGTCCTTTACGTACTTCCAGTCTGCAGACTAACAGAGATAGTAATTCTCAGTGTCATTCGTGCCATCAACGATTGTTTCATTTGTATATCTACTCTAATGGCAGAAGTACATCAGTTAAGTAAGTTTTAAATATTTTGAATATAGCTATATCAATTAGTATAATGAGCCACATCTCGAAGATTCTGCTGAGGATTATCATGCAAAGAGTTAGGAAGAAAATATTACCCGAAATAGGAGAAGATCAATGTGGGTTAGTAGAAGGCAAGGGCACAGTAAATGCTGTGTATATACTGAGAACAGTAATTGAGCGTTCTATAGAAGTAAACAAAGATCTATATCTTTGCTTTATTGACTACACAAAGGATTTCGATAAAGTGAAACATGTTTAGTTTAGTTTATGGATCAACATCACGGCACACGGGTGCAACCCATAAGTGCTCCGTTCTCCTCCTAACTCAAACCTGAGTCTGGAGAAACTCAGCTCAGTGCACGAACTCCGTAGCACCGCCGAGGATCCTGAAATACTTTGGGTAGATTTTTAACTCGAAATTTTGCCCGGGCAGCGCCGTTAGGCTACTCTTTTTCGATTTCAGACTGCCAAGGGATTTTTTACGTGCACAACAATACACACGGGCTTCCGATCTCACTACCCAGAGACCAGGGGAAATCACTGGAATTCCCGGTGGATTTTTTAAATAAATCCTGGTCCTCACCGGGGCCTGAACCCGGGACCTCCAGCACTCGAGGCGAACACCATAACTCGAGACCACGCAGCTCCTGACATGTTTCACTAATAATACTGGGATAAGGATGCTTGAAGATCTACAAATTGATGAAAAAGACCTTAGACTTGTAAAAAAAAAACATATATTGGAAACAACAAGCTGTCAGGGTCTTAAACCTGGCTCGTTAACCTAACACATGTGAGACAGTACAAGTACAACGTGATTTGACTTGAGACTCAACGACACGAAGTTTCGATGGATTTATTTACAGATCACGATCTAGAGATGATCATCACAATACATAAGTTATAACAATACACTTACAAGCAACCCACAGCTTACAGTCTATCTAACAAGATGTACAAGCACTCGACTTTCGGGCCACAGAACTACACAAGCCTTTCTCCCATCATACGTCCAGTCGAGTCCGAGTCCCAGAGCTGTCTGGCTATTTCTCGCAACGCGCCTGCCCACATGAAGTGGCTTCACGAGGCCTGCGTGCGTCCTGCTTTGTCCTTGCCTGACCCCTGGCTATCTCGTCAGCCGGCAACCTCGCAGGCAGGTAACTAATACTCGCCTGACGGGCGTAACGATGTTACAGCATCCCCACTAGGGACTATTCGCCTGGCGGGCGTAACGATGTCCCTGCATCTCTGCTGGCAATACTTTAGACTCTGACATGCTCCCCCGGGGCTTCTTCATGAAAGATGTTATCTTTCATGTACACTCTATATACAATACTGGGTTAATATTTTTAACCTGTCAGAGTCAACCTTTCTGTTATATACATTTACTTTGGTGTAGAAATACCTAAACACACACATCTTGGCATAGAAACACATAAGAAATGGACATTGTATCTAAAGACATGTGGTGTTCAACCTTCAACACACGTCAAGCTTCATCCTCTCGATGGCTGATTACCTTAATTGCATTATTGACCCAGTCAGATCAGTAGTAACAGCTTCCCAAGCAACTACCTCGCAGCCTTTCAAAAAAAAGTAATAATATCGTGTTAACAATCTGGCAACAACATGGCTATTTATATACAACACATCATCGTATACATTTCACTTAACGCCATTGGTGTAATAATGTAATAACAATTAAATGAAAGGGACATAACTTCAAAAATTATGACATATAATATCTTACAATAATTCTTCTATTTCTCAGCGTCATAGCTTGAAGTTTTTCCATACTAGCGAAAAAATGTCGGTAGTATGAATAAATTAATCAAGATATGATTCTAAGATTACACTAAATGAAAAATCTTAATACACAATTCGTGTATTCGAAATTATTGAATCGTAAATAGTTTAGAAGTGTTATAACTTTTTAAGCTTTTGTTTGTCGTCTGCTACTTTTAAACTAAATTTCTAACTCATCCGGAAGTACATACGAACAGCTGATGTTGAAATTTGTAGAACACACTTGTTCCGGTCTGATGTAGTAAAACGGAATGTGCAATGTTCTGATCGTTCATGTGTCGGTTGTTTCACTGGAAAAACTTCTGGATTTCGATTGACTGAAGTGGTGTAGATGTCAATGTTCAGGTCACACTTTCACACACGGAGTTAAAATATCACTGGATATGTTCCAAATGCAGATACCATGGATAACTTTGACAGTTCGCTTGCGGTAAGTTGAGAGCGAATGTGGTACTGTTCTTGTTTCGTAATATATACAATTAATAAAATTCTCTTTCTACCACACACTACACAATTATTCACGACAATCACTACATTAATAATAAAATAAGAAAACTATATATATTGGGAATAAACCCTATCACATCATATAGACATACACAGCTTTCGTGAAAAAAACTTCACTGATGCATGGCTGTGTTGGTCTGAGTGTATTTTACACACTGCACTCAGACATTGGTGCTTACTGGGTCGGTCGGACAACGGGACAATAGATCGGCAATCGTGTTGGTTCTGCCCGCGATGTGTCGAACTTCAAAGCTGTAATCTTGAAGTTTAAGAGACCAGCGAGCTATCATTTGGTTGGAAGGTACACCTGAATTGATAAATCTCAATGGACTACTGTCAGACTCCACAATAAAATGACGTCCCAGGAGGAATCTGGACAATTTAGTTATACCCACCACTAGAGCTAGGGCTTCCAACTGTGGTGTTGACCAAGCACGTTCTCTCGGTTTTAATTTTCGGGAGACAAAGTACACAGGATGTAGGATGTTATTGTGCTCCTGTAACAAGACTGCTCCAATTGCCACGGAGTTAGCGTCTGTGCGTAATCTGAAACTGATTTGTAAATTGGGCAATTTTAGAATGGGATTGTTTAAGCTATTATCAGAAAAATAAGATAATACTTTCTGGAATGCAAATTTTAGGCATTCATTGCTTACAATTTTCTCCGGTTGATCTTTTGTTAGTAAGTTAGTAAATACTTCGGTCAGTTCAGCAAAATCTGGTATGAACTGCCTATAATAATTTATAAGTCCTAACAAACTTCTGACTTGCTTTTTCGTAGTCGGAAGTGAGAGTTTTAGTATCCTGGACACAATGTTATCGTCTGTCGTGACAAAGCCATTAGATATTTTGTACCCCAAGAAGGATATTTCCTGATAGGCTATGTCTACTTTTGCAGACTTTACCGTCAGTCCGTGTTGTCTAATGCGTTCAAATGTCTGTTCTAATGTCTTTATGTGGTCTGTCATCGTCTTTGTGTGAACACAAATGTCGTCTATGTAACAGATAATATTCGGTATGTCTACTAGTAGAAGTCGTGTCATACGTACGAATGTTGCTGGGGCATTGACAAGCCCAAATGGAAGTTTGCACCATTCGTACAGTCCCCAAGGTGTGGCAAAAGCTGTCAGATGTCTGCTCTGTTCGTCTACTGCTATTTGCCAGTAACCTTTTGTCATGTCTACCTTCGTAAAGAACATAGCGTCTGTCAGTTCTGTCAATAGGTCTTCAGAGTTTGCCATTGGCTCTAGATCTAAAAGAGTTATCTTATTTAATTTTCTATAGTCGACACAGAGTCTTATTGTGTTGTCCTTTTTGCGTACTATGACCATTGGAGATGAGAAATTTGATTGGGATCGTCTAATGATGTTGTTTTTTTCTAAGCTGATGATCTCCTGATGTAAGTTTTCTTTGTAATGCAATGGAATGGTGTATGGTCTGCATTTTATGGGTGTATTTGACGTGAGTGTGATGTGATGTTGTACTAATTCTGTTTGTCCTGGGTTGTTGGAGAAAATAGTGTTGTACTGTTGTATGAGCTGTTTGCAACTGTCTGTTTCTGCTTGAGTTAACTTTGGATTGATTTTAATTTCCTTCAAGCAGTTCGCCGTGTCTAATGCAGGTGTTGGAATTTTGTCACTAGCCTCGTCATCTTCATGGTCTATTATCACTGTACAGGCTGTTTTATCGTCTTGTTCGTTGTCTCTATTGTAATATGGTCTTTGCATATTGACGTGAAATATTTTGTGTTTGTCTTTTATTTGAATCTCATAGTCTACAGGTGAAATCTGTCTTGTCACTTTAAATGGTCCTTGCCAAGAATCAGTCAATAAGTGTCTGTCACTAGGTAGGAGAAGAAGAACGTCCTGTCCAGGTGTCAACGTTATTGTCCTGTTACCTTTGTCAGCATATTGTCTATATGTAGCACCAGATAATTTTAGTGCATCCTTTGCAATTATACAAGATTTGATGATTCTTTCACGCAATGATGTAACGTATACGTATGATGATATGGGTTTCAGTAAAGGAGTGGATTCAGTTAACATTTGGTGATAGATGCTTAATGGGCCACGTGGTTTGGCACCATGGATAAGTTCAAAAGGAGAGAAACCTGTGCTAGCATGTGGTACCTCGCGATAAGCAAAGAGAATAGCAGGTAAATATACGTCCCAGTTATTGGGGTGCTCTTGCGTGACTTTAGCAAGCATATGCTTTAAATCACCGTTAAATTTTTCTATAATTCCACTCGAGTGAGGATGGTACGGGGAATTGAAACATTGCTTCACTCCTAACATTTTGGTGAAAGCTTGAGTAGATGCGGCGATAAACTGACTTCCCCTATCTGATTGGATAGTGTCTGGAAATCCTATCCGTGAAAATATATGGAAGAAAACTTCCATTATATCATTGGCAGTTATGTTCTTTAGCGGAATAGCTTCAGGCCAGCGGCTACATTGATCAATAATGGTTAATATATATTTATTCCCTCTGGTTGTTATCTGATTAAGAGGGCCCACTATGTCGACAGATATTTTCTCAAAAGGTCGACTGGCTAAGTCAGTAATTTGTAACTTTGCCTGTGGGTTTTTACCTTTCTTTACAAGTTTTTGGCAGGTGTCACAACTCCTGCAATATTGCTTAATGTCATTGCAGAATTTGGGCCAATAAAACTGTAATAATAATCTCGATCTGGTCTTAGCGTATGCCATATGCCCTGCAAGAGGTATATCATGGGCAAGATGTAAGGCTTGCTTACGATACTCAATTGGCAAAACAGTTTGCTCTGTTGTGGTGTCACCTCTGGTATAATACCTGGTGAGGATACAATTTTTCAAAGCAAAATGCCATCTTGCATTTTTGGTTAACTTTGGCTTTTGGCCGATCAGATTAAAATATTTTGACAATGAAGGATCAGCCTTTTGGGCTGTTACAAAAGTCTCCTTCATGGTTTTAGGAGGTAGTAATACTGGGCTAAGCATTTCTATAGCCTCAGTTTGATTAATTTCATCTTGCATTCTAGCAGTAGATCTAGTTACTGCGTTCACACATTCAATGATATCAGATGGTGATGAAACAGTGTTATCAATGATGTCATGAGATCTTAGTGCTACATTAGCTACCATACATTCATTAGGTGGTACAACAGTATCAATGATGACATTTGATGGTGATGTTGTGATCTCATTAATGCAAAGAGATGTTATGTCATGAGGCATATAATTTACCTCTGGTAAATTTCCAATTATAATATCACAAACAGGGTTTGTTAATGCTGCGCATTTTACTTTCCCAGTGAGAAAAGGTGTTACAGCATCCCCACTAGGGACTATTCGCCTGGCGGGCGTAACGATGTCCCTGCATCTCTGCTGGCAATACTTTAGACTCTGACAAAGCTGCCACCAGAATTGATAACGATGTAGGTCAATATCAGCCTATTAAAAGAAGTGTGAGACAGGGATGTGTAATGTCTCCAGATCTTTTTCCCCTGTACAGTGAAAATATATTCAGAAATATAGAAGATATGGAAGGAATCAACATTGGTGCAAGATACATCAATAACATTAGATATGCAGATGATACAGTCTTGATTGCAGACAATGAACAGGACCTTCAAAATTTAGTAGATGCGGTTGTTGCACACAGTGAACAACTAGGGTTAGAACAGAATATTAAGAAGACACAGATTATGGTCGTCACTGGGAAGAAGGAAATACCACAATGTGATATACGAGTAGATAGGCATATTCTTAACCAAGTGAATCGATACTTTATCTCGGTACAGTCATAACATCTGATGGGAGATGCCTTGAAGAGATTAGAACAAGAATTGCCATTGCGAAGGTAGCCTTTTGCAAGATGAAAAACATACTGACCAATAAAAAGATATCAATTGAAACGAGAAAAAGAGCGTTGAGGTGCTACATAGAACCTGTGCTTTTGTATGGATGTGAAGCGTAGATAATAAGCAGTCAAGCTGAAAAACAGCTGATGGCTGTGGAAATGTGGTTTCTGAGGAAAATGCAAATAATACCATGGACGGACAGAAAAACCAATGAGCAAGACCTTCAAGAAACAAATGAAGATCGTAAACTGATTAGAGTCATTAGACGTAGACAGTCAAAGTTTTTTGGGCATGTTATGAGAAGAAATGACTTGGAGAGCTTGGTGACAACTGGCAAGATCGAAGGGAAGAGACCAAGGGGGAGACCGAGAAGTAAATACCTGGATGGCTTGGCCACGTGGCATGGTCGAGACAGGAACACGGAGCTGATCCACGACTCTTGTGATCGAGTGAGATGGCAGAACATGACCGCCCACGCTTACCGGCATGGCACATGATCGATGGATACCAATGTCTGTTTGTCTCGTGTGTGTTGACGAAAGCATTCTAGCTTCAAATTCCATTCTGTTACTTGTGATTATGTTCTCGTAAAGTTGATCAGTCCAGTCCTTCCAGTTTTCGTTGATAGTTCTCATTGTTAACATTTATATATTTACAATGGACACTGCGATACAGCAGTGTCCAGCACACTTGCTTGTTGGCCGAATGGTCATATCTTCGAATCCTCATCGAGGCGGGGATCTTGTGTTTTTCAAATTGACTTTAACTCCCAGGCTGACCCAGTCTAAAATGTGTGCGGAAGAAGTGTTCTAGAAAGTAGAAAGAGATTTTAATGACATAATCCATGATTATTGTTTATGAAAATATTAAATTGGTACCATATGCCCAATACGTCTCAAAGTGTTGAAAAGGGTTCTTTACATTACTGTTTTATTTATGTTTAAAATGAAGACTGATTTACAAACTTTTTTGCTTCCAGGCTGACAATCATTTGATAAAGAGGTAGACATGACTTTGGAGCATTTAGTTCCAGCCCCGAATTTCATGGAAGATACATTAATCCCAAACTAACCTTAGCAAAATAAAGGTTACTTAACATTGTCACACTCAAAGAAATACTCTCAATCAAACACTATGATTATCAGCAACGGAATGAACAGTGTTCGTCACCGAGGCTTAAATAGAACAGCCTCAGACAATTCATTTCTGACTCGAACATCGCCATCCAGGTCATGCGACAGCACATGGGCCTCTACTAATTCTTGTGGTTACATGAATGACCAGACGTTTCCCGTAAAGACAAGTTTCCTGTCAACAGTCGATGTCCATCATACACAAAACAATAACTTGTCCAATCGCCAAACTTATAAATCAGAACGTGGTCGTAGACATTCATCGAACAAAGAAAAAGCAAGCAAATCTCCCTGGAGAAACGTTTGTTCATCGGGACCACAAACCACAGAACATATTACAATTTCACAACAAGAGGAGCCACTAATATATAAGCCTGTTCTCCATTCTGGAGAGATTTTGCTAGATTTTTTTTCAAATGATCATTCATCTCAATCATACATTGTTAAGAGGCCAGATAAAATTATAGAGCTAAATGGTTACCACCATTTGCATCATTCCGCATCAATGCCAGGCTTAATTGACAATTCCGTGACGGAAAATAGATCAGATTCTACGTGTGCTAAATTTGAGTCCAAGTCTCGCTCTTTTTTTCACTTTTTCAGAAAAAAGAATAAGACATGTGATGACAGATCACCATCCCCTTCTGTTAAAATAAATAATCAAAACATCCGAAGATGCCCTAGCAATCTTAGCTTCACTCCGCAGTCGCGAACAGTGTCTCAACGTACGGCTTCACCACCGTCAAGAGGCCTGCGATCAGCAGGCCAGTCACCAGCTTCCTCTAGATTTTATCTCAACTCAGTGTCATCAAATATACCATGCACCCCCAGATCGCCTCCATCAATGTGCTCTCCAACCGAAACCACGTCGAACTCGCCAACAAGCATAAACAAGTTTCCTCGTTATAAGCCTAGGTCGAGGTCTAAGCTCAGGCGAGAATCTCGACGTACAACTGTCGTATGTGAAAACGTTCATCAAGATGATTGTCTAACACTAGAAGATCTTCCTCCACATCCTTCTCTGTTGAAACATCCGTTGGGAAAGACTAACAGTTACCCTTGTACTTCAGCTGTCACATCCAGAAGCATAAAAATTACCACTAGCAGTAATAACACGACTCATAGATCCAAAGCAGCATCTGCAATTCGAAGAAACTCATTGCCGGAGTCTCACATGAATCTGAAAATGAAAGATGTAAGTTCAGAGCGACGCTACAGTCCCAAAGACTTCAAGGTTGCTTCAAATCAAAATTTAAGAAATAACTCTATAGAAAGTAGTAATACATCAACTTCAGGAACGAATTCTCATTCTGAGACGACCTGTTCCAGTCATGACCAAAAGCCAAGACCCGTCGTTCGTTCACAATCAGCGCCTAGTTTTGGGGCCGACTTCTACTTGCCAGGTACAGACACAAGGGTTATTTCCGACGCAGAGGATTTTGAATACAACCCTACAAACATGACCGGACAGCTGCATCTATCCCTCTGTGGGTGTGGGTTTCTAGGGATGTATCACCTGGGTGTTATTTCCTGCCTGACTCAGAGATCACCTTCCTTACTAGAGCGGGTTGAGAAAGTAGCTGGAGCTTCAGATGGTGCTATAATGGCAGCACTATTGGTCTCACGCCGTGATAAAGTTGAGGTAAGATTAATTCTGCTGTCGTTTTAATATATACAACATCACGTTCAGTTCATATCATGTTTAGCTATGGCTAAAATATCTGCAGGTTCTCTTTATATCTATAACACTTCCCTGTCCTGTATGCGTGCTAATCAATCGGCATCGTCATCATGTGCAATGACCATAAAAGTGGGCACGTGGGGGTACGGGGTATCAGGGGGGTGGGGGTACGGGGGTGTCAGGCATTGATAGTACCTTTGGTAAGGATTACTCTCATGTCCTCTTCAGGACCCATCCCCCACTGGTCCAAGCCTGACATCCAGCTCACGCCTGTGGCTCCTAGTAGCTGTCAGCATGCGACAACGACCCCCCCCCCCCTCGGGCAACATCTGTGAGAGGCTGGCTAAAGAAGGCGTGGGTAGCAGATTTGGTGTCAAACCAAGCGGTGAACTAGGGTATAGCTACCCAGAATGTGAAGACAGGATTCGGCAAACTGCGCGGATGAAATCACTGATGATTCAACGGGCAAGACGGCGTTTACCTGCAAAGCGTTGTGGAACTTAATGAGCACGGCAAGGCACGTAGAGCGCCCTGGTCATTCACTGCACCTGTATTCGTCTCCAGTCGTCTTGACTTTTCTTGCCACTGGACTCAGATGGACTCACGCGAGAGAGTAAGATAGACAAATTGCGCAACACTTCCTCACTTTAATCCAATTCATCGCGCAAGTCATTCTTCATCGAACTTCATATATTACCTTCAAGCAATGTATCGGCGGACGAGCGGCGAAGCGGCAGGCGTGGGTATGCTGGCAGTCGTAGTCGCAGACCTGCAGTCGTAGTCGACAGCCCCCTGAGTGACTGAGCAGCCCTCTATAGGAAACCACTGCTCACCTCCATAGCATGAGGAAGGGGCTAGAAAAGGTGCCCTAAACATTGTCTGTTCCATCATTACCTAACCAGCTAGCCGCGGTTGGTGGGTACCCTATGTTGCAGTCGACATACAAAGTAAAAACAGGTAAAGCTAAAAGTGCTAACTATATTCCCTTGACAATCGGAACTTGGAATTTACGCAACCTACTTGATAGAGACGGCGCCTCGGGCCCAAAGAGACGAACAGTACTGATTGTGAGAGAGCTGGACAGGTACAACATCGACATTGCATCCTTTAGCTAGACACGACTTGCAGAAGAAGGCCAAATCTGTGAAGTAGGTGCCGGCTACACATTCTTCTGGAGTGGACGGAAAAGCGAGGAAAGACGATATCCGGTGTGGGATTTGCTATTAGGTCTACCCTGGCTGGCAAACTAGCTGCATTTCCGAAATAAATGACAGGCTTGTGACTATTAAGTTACCCCTGTTGAAAGAAAAGAAGCATGCAACCGTCGTGAGTGTCTACGCACCAAACATAACAAATGAAGATGACGTCAAAAACAAGTTCTATGAAGACCTGCACAACGTATTAACATCTGTTCCCAAAGGAGACAAACTTATACTCCTTGGGGACTTCAATGCCAGAGTAGGCAAGAACACCACCTCTTGGAGTGGCATCAGTGGAAAGTACGGAGTCGGAAATTGGAACAGCAATGGGCTCCTCCTCCTTCAGACCTGTGCCGAACACGATCTCCTGATCACCAACACAATTTTCCGTCTTTCCACGAGAAATAGGACATCATGGATACACCCACGCTCGAAGCACTCGCACCTCATTGACTATGTCATCGTCAGGAGGAGTGGAAGACAAGACGTTCGAGTGACAAAATCCATGTTTGGTGCCGAACGTTGGACAGACCATCGTCTCATTATCTCGAAAATAAACATACACATCAAACCACCAAGGCGTCCTCAAGGGGTAAAAATGCAAATAAATAAATAAATAAATAAATAAATAAATAAATAAATAAATAAATAAACTAAATGTCACCCGCCTAAACAGCAAAGAAAATTTTTAAAAAATGCAGCTGTCGTTTGAAAACATGCTGGAAGACCGCCTGAAGCCAAATGCTGCAGCTAAACAGGATGCGGAAACAGAGTAGAGAGCCCTAAAGGACATAATTTACAACACTGCTATGGAAATCCTGGGTCCAGCGCCCCCCCCCCCTTCCAAAAGCATAAAGACTGGTTTGATGAAAATTCTGAAGACATCAACCAATTTCTGGCCAAGAAACATCTTCTCCTCAAGGCACATTTGAATGACCCGAAGTCAACATAAAAAAGATGCCTTCAAATAACATTCGGAGATTATTGCAGCAGAAACTTCGGCACATGCGGGACTCCTGGCTGAGCAACAAACCTGATGAAATTCTAGGCTTTGCTGACAGACATGATATGAACAACTTCTACGACTCACTGAAAGCGGCCTACGGTCCTCCATCACCAGACACAGTTCCCCTCCTCAGTGTAGATGGGGGAACATTGGTCACCGATAAGAAAGAAATCCTTCAACGCTGGGCAGAGCATTTCAGCAACATCTTAAATGCAACTTCCTTCTTCGATGATGAAACCATCAACTGCCTTCCTGAAGTTCTCACTAATGATACATTTGATGACTGCCAACCATGGTGGAACTAAACAAAGCCATACAGAACTTTCCAGTGGAAAGGCGCCTGGTCCTGACTCCATCCCAGCAGAGATATACAAGGCAGGTGGGCCAGTACTAATAGAGCAGCTTCACCAAGTCTTTACAAACATATGGGTGCACAAGACCATGCCACAAGATTTCAAGGACGCTTCAATAGTCCACCTTTACAAACGTAAAGGAAACCGCCAATTCTGCGACAACCACCAAGGCATCTACTTGCTCTCAATCGCAGGAAAGATACTCGCCAGAAGGCAGCTGCAAGAGAAATGTCAGGAACAGAACTCTGAAATATTCTCTACTTTAATTGACCTTACCAAGGCTTTTGATACAGTCAGCAGAGAAGGATCGTGAAAGAAATTATGGCGAAATATGGCTGTCCACAAAAGTTTGTCAAAATACTGCGGATATTTCATGATGGTATGCAGGCAAGAGTACAGGAATATGGTGAACTGTCTGAGCACTTTCCTGTCACCAATGGAGTGAAGCAAGAATGTGTCCTGGTACCAACACTGTTCAGCCTCATGTTTTCAGCTATGTTGACGAATGCCTTCGAGAATAATGACATTGGAATAGACATCAACTGCCGCATGGATGGAAAAATGTTCAATCTCAGCAGGCTGAAAGCCAAAACCAAAACTAACAGCGACACCGTCAGAGAACTGCTGTTTGCTGATGATTGCGCTCTATATGCCAACTCAGAGGCAGGCATGCAACACAATGTTTCAGCTTTCTCATATGCCTGTGCCAACTTTGGGCTCAATATCAACTTGGAGAAGACCGTAGTTATGTACTAGCCAGCTCCAGGGAACAATCACACCGTGCCGAACATCAAGGTGAATGGTCATAGACTAAGTGTTGTGGACAAATTCACCTATCTTGGCAGCACTGTGTCACAAGCTGCCACAATTGATGACGAAGTGAATGCAAGAATCTCAAAGGCCAACGCGGCCTTTGGCAGACAGTACAGGAATGTATGAGACAGAAATGGAATAAGCCTGCAAACAAAGCTGAAAGCCTATAAAGCAGTTTTATTATCCACACTGCTATATGCTTGTGAAAAATGGACTGTTTATCAGCGTCATGCTAGGAAATTAAACCACTTCCACAGTCTGCCTTAGGAAGCTATTGAAGATTAAATGGCAAGACAAGATTCCAGACATTGAAGTTCTAGAAAGAGCGTCCATGCCCAGTATCCACACTCTACTAATGAAAAATCAGATTCGCTGGGCTGGTCACTTAACTCGAATGCCAGATCACAGGCTCCCTAAACACATTTTGTTTTTAACGGCGAGCTTCGTTGTGGTAAACGCTCCCAAGGCGGCCTAAGGAAACGCTTTAAAGTCACCCTGATAATCTCATTTAAAGCTTTTGGAATTCATCTTGACACCCGGGAGACTGCTGCTAAAGACCGTAATTCGTGGCGTACATCATTACATAAGGATGCAGTCACTTGTGAAGCAACCAGGACTGCAAGAGCTGTGAAGAAAAGGCTGGACAGAAAAACCACTGCAGGAGATCCTCCTTCTGGAACGTCAAGCATTCTTTGCCCACGTTGTCAAAGAACAGTTCGAGCCAAAATAGGCCTTATCAGCCATCTTAGAACTCACGGCTCCATACTTTCAACCCCACTGGATGAAATGAATGGTCATCATCATTCTTGATGGACAAAAAACAGTATTTACCTCTCTTGCTCGTTTCCCGCCGATTTTTTAAAATTTCTTATAGAACTTTCCTTTTCGTTGTTCTGTCTGTCTGTGGTATTCTTTGCATTTGCTGGGTTTGATTGCGATGTCTTTTAGAGGCATGCAGCTAACTAACTATTTTCACTGTACAGGAAAAAACAGGTCTGAAGACATTACACATTTCTGAAGTACACCGCTCTTGATAGACCTACTTCATCAAACAAGTTTGCGGCAACTTTTTGTTTCCACGATATGTTTGGTTTTATAAGTCTAAGGTTTTTCTCGTCAATTTATAGATCTTTATTATATCGACATATCTTACTATCATGTCGACGTCTACTCCATCGAAAGCCTTTGTGTAGTGATTGAAGCAAAGATGCAGGGCTTTGTTTATCGATTAATCCTTTCGGCAAATAAACAGCATGTCTTCTACCCTTACCTTCTACGAACACACAATGTTTTCCCCCAACTTTAAGATTTTATTTTCCTTCCAACTATTTGAATGTTGATTCTTAGCAAAATCTTTTTGATATGGCTCATTTTGCTAATTGTTAAATATTGATAAAATTCCAAGGCTACTGATTTTTGGGGACCGCATTAAACAAAGAATTGCATAGATCAGAACGTCTATCTCCAGTATCATATATTATTTTTAGCAGCCTGGTTATCTGATCTATTTTATATTCTTTTAAGGCATTGATAATATCTGTCGTTATGATGTCTTGAGCGGCGGTTTTGCCAGTTTTCATTCGGTTAAAAGCAATCTGAACTTCAGCATCAAAATGGGTGGTCCTCCATTATATGAAAAACGAAACTTCCTCGCGTGAATTGTTTTAAATGATTTCAAGAACTCTGGCCATGTATTTACAATCTTGCTCTTGTCCATTTTGATTTTGCCATCTTTATTTCTAAGACAACCAATTGTTGTGTGTATTCTTTTGTTTGTGATGTCAATAATTTAATTCTTTTGTGCGTTTATCTAGTATATCGCATGTTTTTTTGAATTTTAATTGCCCTGAAATTTTTCCCGCAAATTTTCATTTACCACTTAATTTTCTAATTTTTCTTTGAATATCTTCATAGTTTTCAATCAATGCAAGGTCATTTATTAAATGTATACTTTAAATGTTAAAGGGCATTAAAACCAAACCTCGAATAAACAATAGTTGCCATGAACATAACATTCAATGTTACATTAATCTATTCTTAATTTTCACAGTAATAGCTTCCAATGAAATCTTCCGGCATTTTTTTTTTCATTTCCTTATTATTTCGGACACTGGTTTCTGTATTTAAACATTCAACAATATTTTCCACATTAATAGAATATAA
Source organism: Cepaea hortensis (assembly GCA_963921405.1). Lineage (NCBI taxonomy): Eukaryota > Metazoa > Mollusca > Gastropoda > Stylommatophora > Helicidae > Cepaea > Cepaea hortensis. The sequence continues at coordinate 64,972,649 of OY992883.1, forward strand.
AACGCCTAACAGTCTGATTTTTCGCTTGCATTAATTAAGCCGAGGGCGAAAATATAAACATAATAACTACTATACGTGAACGAACGAACGAGCAAACGAACGAACTTTACTTTCAAAGGTAACAAATTGGGCACGCAGGCCCGTCATACATTCCGCCCTTTCAATCACTCATCTTTCCCTCATCAGTGCATAGTGCATTCACATAGGAAAAAAACACATTGTCAAATTAATGTTGTAAATATAAACAATGCATGTTACCATGTTATGAGACAAATCCTCCACCCACCCACCCATCCCCTATCCATCCGCATGTCACCCACACACAGGTCCACCACCCAACCACACACATACCCACAGGCACAAACATCCCCCCATCCATCCACCCATCCCCAACCCACACATCCCACACACACCCCCACATAACCATCTCCCCACCCACACACACACATCTCCCACCCACCACACATCTCTCCACACACATCTCCTACCCACCCGCACACAAACCCAGGCACACATGCATGCATCCACCACCCACCCACACATCCCCCCACCTTCACACATCTCCCCACCCACACGCACACATCATCCACCCATTCCATAACCTACAAACACTCACCCACCCACATATACTCCACCACCCACACACCCCCAACCACTCAGCCAAACACACATCCCCAACCATATATCCAACACCCACACACACATATTCCCACCAACACTCATATCCCGCACCTACCCACACACAAGACCCGCATCCACCCACACATCCCTCACTTACACACATCCCCCACCCACACAATAACCCCCACCCACACAATATCCCCCACCCATATATCCCGCACCCACACACACATCCCCCACCCACCCCAAACCTACACACACTCACCCTCCCACACATCCTCCACCCGCACACTCGCCAACAACCCCCACCTATCTCCAATCCACAATCACACATCCCGTAACTACACATATCACCAAACATACACTCATTCATACATATCCCCACACCCATCCTCACCCACCAAAACATTCCTCATCGTAACACACACACCCCACCACTCACATATACCCCACCCACACACATTAGCAGCTCAAAAGACATCTTCCCACCCACACACACACATTCCCCACCCATACACTCATCTCTAACACACATCCACCCACTCACGTACTCATCCATCAACCACTCACACCTACACATCACCCACCCACCCATCAACATATGCATCTCTCATCTACCTTCCCACCCACACACACCCCAACCACCCAGCCGAACAAACATCTCCCATCCTCACATACATATTTCATCCACTCGCATATCCCACACCTCCCCCACCCCTCACACATCTCCCTTCCCAACAACACTCCACCCATAAACACATCCCCCCACACACACATCCCCCATGTATTCTCCATACGCATCCCAGCCCACACATCTCTTACCCACACACACATCTCCCCACCCACCCACATATCCCCCACCTACAAACATCCTCACCACCCACACATACTTGATCCATCCACTCAAATTTACCCCATCCAAACTCACACACGTCCACGCACACATACATATCCCATTCACAGACACATCCCCACACCCAACCCCCACACCCATCACACACCCATCCTCCAACCCACACACATCTCCCACACACCCATTCACCCACCCAAATACACATTCCCTACCCACACACATACTTCCAACCATCGTCCCAAATATCCCCACCCACACACACATACCTCACACACACACATACATCCCCCACCTACCACACATCTCTTCACCCATCCACACATCAACCATCAACCCACACACATCCCCCACACACAACCCCTCCACACATACATTCCCCACACACCCACACATCCCTCACATACACACCCACACCCACACACATCCTCACATCTAGACAAATACATGATGCCTTACATGATCATTGAAACTAATAAGAACAAACTTCCACACTTTACACACAGTTGAGACACTGACGATTGTCGTGAGCATTCTCGCAAAAATTGTAAGAAATAGAGAAAACATTGTACATATACACTGTGTAGCGTAAAAATTAGTGATGCAATTCAACTCTCTCGCTCTTTTCTCTATCACACACACACACACACACACACACACACACACACACACACACACACACACACACACTATCTCTCTCTCTTTCTCTCTTTCTCTCACTCTCTCTCTCTCTCTATTTCTCTCTTTCTCTCACTCTCCCACTCACTAACTCTCTCACTCACATTACATTAATGTTATACATGATAAAATCAAGTGACATACAAAATGATAATATGAAAGATGAGAATACACAAAAAATATGGAATGGCATGTTACAGGACATGCGTGCGCTCCTCTCTCTCTCTCTCTCTCTCTCTCTCTCTCTCTCTCTCTCTCTCTCTCTCCCTCACTCTCTCTCTCTCACTCTTTCTTTCTTACACAGGCACACACACGCACACACACACACACACACTCTCACACTCATTAACTCTCTCTCTCTCTCTCTCTCTCTCTCTCTCTCTCTCTCTCTCACTCATACTCCCTAACTCTTTCACTCACTCTACAGTGATGTACATGTGTTCATATTATAAATGATAACATCAACTGGCATTCAAAAATTCAAAACGATAATATGAAATGAGAATACACGCAAAATACGGAATAGCATGTAACATGACATGCGTGCGCTCAAATCTCTCTCTCTCTCTCTCTCTCTCTCTCTCTCTCTCTCTCTCTCTCTCTCTCCTCACCAACACACACACACACACACAGAAAATCACAAACAATGTGCACACACATACACATACTAACACATTCATTCTCCCTGTCTCCTGTCTCTCTCTCTCTGGTTCTCTCTCTCTCTCTCTCTCTCTCTCTCTCTCTCTCTGGTTCGCTCACTCTCTCTCTCACTCACACACAGACAGACACACACCCTCAAGCTATCAAATACACACTCCCTCGCATACACACACAAGTACACACATATGCCCACGCACACATACACACATCTACACCCATACACACATACTTACACACACGTACACACAAATACACACTCCCTCGCATACATTGCATGCATGCACACATACACACAAACATATGAACATACATACACGAACATACACAAATATACACACGCACATACACACATATACACACATATACACACGCACATACATATAAACACACACATGTACGCACACATAAACATACATATAAACATACTCACACACAAGTACACACACATACACACATTTACACACACTTACACATACACACCCATACGCACATTCAGACATGCACACACATACACCCACATACACACATATAAACACACACATACACACATATGGACACACGTACACACACACACCCATCCACCCACACACTTACTCACACATACACGCTGCCTCACTGTCAGAATCTCCCAGTCTTCATCTCCCCCGCCTGGCGGAAACAACCAGGTACGACCGTGAACTGGACTAACAGTTACTACGCAGGTGATGGCCAGGGGTCAGCGTGGTGCACGCCGACCACGAGAGCTTAAAGCAGGGCCAACGAGGGAATCACTGCTGGTAGCGACAGACAGCCTAGGACAACGAGACAGGACGGACGTGAAAGAATGTTGCAATGTAAGAGTCGAGGCTTGATGGAAGAAAGCCTGTATGCTTTGTTGAGTAGTGTGAAGATTGCGTGAATATTGTATATTCTATTGTATTTATGAATTGATATATTGCATTGTGTGTTTCGGGAAATGGCATTATCGCTAACGTTGAGCGATGCCTGATATGACTGCGTTTTGAGAAGTGCGATTAAAGTGTTTGAGTTATATAGCCGTGTGTTTGTACATTCATTATGTGTGTGTGAGTGTTTCACGCCTGTTAGTGAACACGAGCCTTTGGTCATTTAAACAAGACTATGACACTCACATAATCTCACCCTCTCACTCACACTCACTCATTTACTCTCTAAACCACACTAACTCACTCTCTTACTCGCACACACAGACACATACACAGACATACACACTCACTCACTCCCTCTCACTCATTCACTTCTTATGCACTCTCTCACTCATCCACTCTCTCTCTCTCTCGTACACACTCACTCTCTCTCTCACTCATACACGCACATACACACATACGCACAAATTCTCCCCCTCACTCACTAACTCACTCTCCCTTACTCACTCATTCATTCGCTGGCTCTCTAACTCACACTCACTCACTCACTTTCTCACTCTCTGACAGGCAGACACACAACACAACCTCTCTCTCACACTAACTCATTCTCTCACTCAATCTCTAATCCATACGTGCACACAGACATTCACTCACTCTTTCACTCACGCAGGCACACGTGCATACATACTATCTCACTTTCTCTGTCTTATACTCACTTTCTCACTCACACTCTTTGTCATTCACTCTCTCACCCACAGTCTCACTCACACAGTGAAAAAGATAGTGAAAAAAAATGATACCAGTAGGTGACTTATGGAGGCATATAGTCGGTATGAAGTAAGTATTGAAAGAGTTTTCAGTTGAATATGTATGGACTCATTGGTATTTTCAGATCTGGTGGAAGGCTATTCCACAAGTGAGTACCAGAATACGGGAAACTTGTTTTGTATAAGTCCAATCTAGGCTTTGGGACATGTAATAAATTTAAGCGCTTACTGTTCATTGCATTAGATTGAATTAACGATAGAAGATACTGTGGAGTATTTTCAGATATAATTTTATTCAAATATTGAGCACAACCCACCATTGGCAACGCTGATCTTATTCTGGTATGAACCTAAGTCACTCTCTCCATCTTTCATTCACCCTATATCACACTCTCTTTCACTCTCACTCACACACAGACAGACACACACCCTCAAGCTATCAAATACACACTCCCTCGCATACACACACAAGTACACACTTGTACACAAAGAATACGATCAGCGTTGCCAGTGGTGGGTTGTGCTCAATATTTAAATTTCAAATCCCGAAACAATCAATAAATCAATAATTTTATTCACTAATTTAGCTTTGTTAAAAAGGAATCGCTTTCGAAGTGGTAGAATTTTTACATGACTATATAAGTTATTACTTTCAACGTGCTTTATGCCAGAAACTAGACGTATAGTGCGGTTTTGAAGCGAACACGGCCGTTTCATATTAGATTTAGGGCAACCATCCCAGACTGTGAAACAATAGTCGAGAGGTGATTGGATATAGGATGGATAGAATATTTTTCGTGTGCTGTCATCCAAGAAGTGCTGAATTTTAGTAAGTTGGTAAACATTTTGTGCTTTTCACATTTGGCAATGGGGAGCGTTTTGTGTGATATTCACTGGCACAGGAACGGAGCATAATGGGGACGACCCGTTGCTGTGAAGTTGGAACTGCGACTAACTAACTAACTAACTAACATTTTGTGCTATTCTCTTCGTGAGGACATGAACATGAGAGCTCCAGTTTAGATGTCTGTCAATTAAAAGACCTAATGTTTTGTGTTCATTTACATTAACTATAGGTAACGTGTCCACGTGGAGATCGAGCTGTGCCCCAGTTATGGCTAGGGTTTGTAGTTTTTGTCTGGTCGTTATTAGCATGGATTTGGTTTTGTCGATGTTAATTATCATGCGGTTGTCATTGCTCCATCTACTAAGGTTATTAAGTTCGTTTTGTAAAGAGCTCTCTAAGTCACTACGGTTCTCTTGACTGTATATAGTGCAGTCGTCTGCAAATAGGTCACACGAAGTATTGAGATGTAAAGGAAGATCGTTAATATAAACTACAAAAAGCAGCGGACCTAGTATTGAGCCCTGAGGCACACCAATATTAAGTTGTGTGGGTCTTGATATACAGTTATTGAAGGACACTACTTGTTGTCTGTCGGATAGAAATGACGTAATTAGGTTCACCATACTGGTGCTAGTCTTCATTTGTTTGAATTTTCTAATTAAAATATCATGATCTGCTATACCAAGGGCCTTTTTAAAGTCTACAAATACCGCTCCTCAAATGTTGTCATTGTTGATACAAAGATGCCAGTTATCGGTCATTTTTGTTAGGGCACTATGACAAGAATATTTAGTTTGAAACCCAGATTGACGGTCATATATTAGATCGTTGTTAATTAAATGGTGTAAGGTTATTTTATGTATGTTTTTCTAATGGCTTTGATAGCGACGATAGTAAGGAAATAAGTCTATAATTACCCAAGACGCTATTATCAGTTGAGCCATTTTTAAGTAGAGGATAAACTTTGGCAATTTTATAGGCAGATGGAAAGTATTTTTTGGACAGGCACTGGTTATATATGAACGTCAACGACTCACTAATAATTGGTGCAGCACAGCGAAGAATTATATTACTGATACCATCTAGGCCTTCTGAATTTGTTGCTTTGAGATTTGAGAGATATTTATATACTTCTGCAACAGACATCAAGGTAATCTCAGGAGACTAATTGTGTCCGGGCTAAAGAAGAAATAGAAAGGAAACCTCTCACCTCCGCCACCTAACAAGAACAGGAAAAGTTTACAAAAAGGTTCCAGAATCCTAGAGGTAGTGGAGAGATGAATCGTATCCTCATCCAGATAAATGAATTATAAAAAGTGCTATCAGGTTATACCAGCAACAATAAGTGTACAACTAAACTTACACTGACTAAACTAACAAGTCAGGGATCACACAAAAAGCTATTTATTTACCAAATTCTACAACTTCATGGACAACTAGTGTACATACAAACTTTGAAGCATAAAACAAAACACTACAGATCATTTCCATCAAAAAACCAAAAACTAATAATAAACGGTCTTTGCCCTCAATTTAGACCAGGTCTCGCAGGTACACATACGAAATGGTTAAACACCTCAAATGAGTAGTGTGTAACACTCAAACAAACCATATAGTATGTACGATATTACCAACAACATAAGGTGCAACAAAAATGTATTATGTAACTAAGAATTTAATGTTCGGCAAAAATTTAAGGACTAGCAAAAAATCTAAGATTGATTGATTGATTGATTGATTGATTTAGGAACCGACATCACAGCATTCGGGACATTCCCATAAGCGCTCCGTCCCCATCCTCAGCAGCCAGCGAAGGGTTCCAACACTAATAGTTCCAGTAGCAATCTGATTATATGTCCGTCTCGCCTTTCCTCTGAGCGTCGAGCGTTGGCCAGATCCCCTCGTCACACCTCGCTGTCTCATTCTTACCAGACCATGGTGATTCATTTGCTCCTCCGAGGTGTACACGTGCTCCCACAAGGCCGTAACCACGTCTACCTTGTCATGCATCAATACTCCACCATGTTTTGCCGAGCCAGCCAATCTTTCCGCCTGTTCATTCCCCAGCACACCGGCATGCCCAGGAGAAAAGATCCAGATGATGCTTGCTACCCGTGACCTCCGAAGCGAAGCAAGCCACTCTGCACGAAGCTTGCCTGTTCTCACCCTTCTCAGCATGCTTTCTGAGTCAGTTACAATCACAATGTGTGTATGTATCGTGTTTTCTATCCAGCGGAAAGCCGCACTGACCGCCTCCACCTCCATTCTTAAGCTAGATGTAGTGTCATCATACGCCAGGCTCTCCTGCACCAAACGCCGACCATTAGTCTTTGCCAAGAACCTCCAGGCACTTCTCCGACCTCTCAACACCGACCCATCCGTGTAGATAATCACATCACCCGGGCGAGAATTTTCTTGAATTAGTTGCGGAATTTCCACTTCCGTGGCCCCTGCTGGCCACTCCCTGCACTCCCGGCTCAATGTGATTATAACTCTGTACAAGTCTGACTGCACGGCTGGCACTCTGACCCACTCCTCTCCTCGCCTGATGTTTTCCAAGGGGCACACCTGTCTGATCGTATCCTCCGCCTAAGCCATCCATGATTTCCCTCTTATCAGTCTCTGACCCTTAACTACGTCTAGCGCCTCATGCAACGGGTGATCTGTGTCTGCAGCTACTCTGAGGTATGCCTTCGCTTGCATCACCTTGTGCCTACCAGCAACAGTAGGCAGACCAAGGATGTACCGCATACACACTACTGGAGTGTCTCTGGTGCATCCCAGAATGACCCGCATAGCTTCATTCTGTATGCGCTCTAATTTCACCAGCTGACTCTTTGAGACAGTGAGAAGTCCTAGTCCATAATCAATCACTGAGAGGATCAAGTGCTGGTATAGTGTGAAGAGCATTCTATGCTCTGTGTCCATTGCAGCCATAGTTTTAAGTGCATTGAGTCCCTTTTGAGATCTTGTCACAACCGTCTCCACGTGGTCCTTGAAGGACAGACTCCTGTCAAATGTGATTCCCAGATACTTCAGTTTGTTCTCTCTGTTGACGCTTCTACCATCTATCGTGAGGCTTGGGGCATCATCTCTCACAATCCTGTTGTCCAGAGAGCATCACAACACAGCCGCCTTTTCCGGGTTGATGACAGCACTCATTTCAGTGCACCAGTCAATCACTTTGTCTACTGTCACCTGTAGCTCCTGGGCTGTTTGATCCCTATTTCTCCCCTGCCTGTATGCAAGAATATCATCTGCAAATGTTAGAATCCTTCCAACCCCTGGTGCTTCTAGGTATGCAATCTTACACGTATACACATTAAAGAGCACCGGTGAGATTGCAGATCCCTGTGGCAGTCCCGGGGTTAAAATATGTGGCTCTGAGGTCCATGCGCCCAGACGGAGAGCAACCTGACGAGAATGCAGGACGGCTGCTATCCAGTTCACCAACCAGGGATTGACCCCCTTCTCCATAAGTGCGGTCATCAAAATATCATAGCGAACTCTATTGTACGCATCCTCGAGATCAAGCGCTGCCGCCATCGTTTCCTGTCTACTCTGGAACCCCTCATAAACGTCAAAGGCAAAGGTGGCTGCATTTGACCAGGTATCTTTTCCTGGCCTGTAGCTCCCCAGGCCTCTTGGAAGAAGCTTCCCCCTTTCCAAAAAGTCCTGCAGCTTAACAGCGACTATCTTCTCTAAAACCTTCCCAAATGTATTTTGAAGGGTGATGATCCTAAAGCCGCCAAGCTTTGAATGATCCTTGTATGGTTTTGGGAGAGGGATGAGATAGCTATGCAGTCAATCCTGCGGTACTGACGCTGTCCTAATGCTCTGATTAAAGCAGCCGGCCATCTCCTTCAGGTCTACATCGCTCAAAGCCTTCATGTGGCCATACCTGACACCATCAGGCCCTGGTGCCGTGTCTTTTGCCTTTTGCAAAATATGTTTAACATCTTCAAACAGTATGATGTCTTCGTAAGGCATATACTCTATTGTGCCAGATAATTCCACTCTAACTGCATCCCTGGTATCCACATCACTATGATTGGTCTGCTCTAAAAATCTCTTCAGAAACGCCTCCCCTTTCTCCTTGTCTGTTGTCACGCGTACCCCATCCTCTTTATAAATTGTTCCCACTGTCATAGGCCGATCTTTTCTTTGCATTTGTCTGTACAGTTTCCAGAATTTATGCAGTGTTTTATCACCTCCAATCTCCTTCATAAAACATTCCCATTTTACTTTCTTGGCCTCTGCAGCACATCGCTTGAAAGCCTCCACCTTGTATTTCTTGTCATTTTCCGCTATGTCCACTTCCTCTCGTGAGCTTAGGGGTGTCTGTCGCAATTTCTTTAGCTGCTTCACTGCAGCTCTCTTTGCTTTCCACGCATTGTCTACTTCTGTGGTCCACCATATGGGCTGCAAAAAAGGAGTTTTAACAGTCCTGTTGCATGCCCCATGTCTGAGGCGTCCAAGAAGGCTGTCGCTCCACTCATACCGGAAGGTCTTGTGCGCCCTCCCAGCCTTAACTTTCCTGGACTTAGAGATCAGGACTGAGCATGGCATGAATGTGATCACTCCCATCGTCATTCAAAACAGTCCACTTTACATCAAGGACTGATGACTGGGAGACAAGTGCCAAATCAATAGCAGTATCTGCATCGCCAGGCCTCATTGCCATTCTAGTCGGCCTACCATCATTTATGCAGACCACATCGGAGTCCACCATGGCATCCGCAAGTGCAATTCCTTGTCGATTTTCTCCACTACTGTCCCAATCTCTGTTTCTCGCATTGAAGTCTCCACATATGAGTAGCCTATCACCTGGTAAGTCCTCTAATTCCTAAAGCCAGTCCCATTGTTCCTTTCTGACAAAACAATCCACTGTGGCATATATATTTATGATGTTCCAACTTAAGCCACCAATTTCCATTTGTATACCCTGGAACTCTCTTGCACTGTGATTCCACTGGCTCAAGTCAAGTGCCACATGCTTTACTCCTTTCTTCACCAGCAGACCTTGCCCATGTCTCTTCTGCTCAGTGGGGTTTATATAACTGACGTACCCAGGACAATGGTATTTATTTGTATTTAACTCCCGGAGCATGAGGACATCAAAATCATATATTAGCCTCTCCAATACAGGACCTCTCTGCCTGGCACTACGACAGTTCCAGTATCCCACTCTTACATGGTTGAAACCTAGTCTCTCCACTTTTCGTCTTGTTCTCCTGGCGCCTGCCCTCCTATTTCTATGCCTTCTTCTCACACCATTTCCTCGCCTTCTCCTCCTCACTCTCTCTTCGCTAGCCGCTGAAAGATGTGTCAAGCGCAGAGCACGTGCTCCGTAACTCCGGCGACGATTCCCATGTTTAATTAACTCCATCCATCCATCATGTGCCATGCCGGTAAGCGTGGGCGGTCATGTTCTGCCATCTCACTCGATCAACAGAGTCGTGGATCAGTTCCGTGTTTTTGTCTCGACCATGCCACAAGGCCAAGCCATCCAGATACTTGTTTCTAGGTCTTCCCCTTGGTCTGTTCCCCTCGATCTTACCAGTTGTCACCAAGTTCTCCAAATCATTTCTTCTCATAACATGCCCAAAAAATTGTGACTGTCTACGTCTAATGTCTCTGATCAGTTTACGATCTTCATTTGTTTCTTGAAGGACTTGTTCATTGGTCTTTCTGGCTGTCCATGGTATTCTTTGCATTTTCCTCAGAAACCACATTTCTACAGCCATCAGATGTTTTTCAGCCTGGCTGCTCATTGTCCAAGCTTCACATCCATATAAAAGTACAGGTTCTATGTAGCATCTCAACACTCTTTTTCTCGTTTCAATTGACATCTTTTTATTGGTCAGTATGTTTTTCATCTTGCTAAAGGCTACTTTTGCCATGGCGATTCTTGTTCTAATCTCTTCAAGGCATCTCCCATCAGATGTTATTACTGTTCCGAGGTAATTGTACCTATTCACTTGTTGGAGAATATTCCCATTTACTTGTATATTACACTGTGGTATTTCGTTCTTCTTAGTGACGACCATAATCTGTGTCTTTTTACAATTTAATTCTAACCCTAGTTGTTCACTGTGTGTAACAACTGCATCTACTAAATTTTGCAGGTCCTGTTCATTGTCTGCAATCAAGACTGTATCATCTGCATATCTAATGTTATTGATGCATCGTCCCCCAATGTTGATTCCTTCCATATTTTCAATATTTCTGAAAATATTTTCACTGTACAGGGAAAACAGATCTGGAGACATTACACATCCCTGTCTCACACCTCTCTTAATAGGCTGAAATTGGCTTACTTCATTATCAACTCTTATGGCAGCTTGTTGTTTCCAATATATGTTTTTTACAAGTCTAAGGTCTTTCCCATCAATTTGTAGATCTTCAAGCATCCTTATCATGTTGACATGTCTCACTTTATCAAAAGCCTTTGTGTAGTCAATGAAGCAAAGGTGTAGATCTTTGTTTACTTCTATAGAACGTTCGATTACGGTTCTCAGTATATACACAGCATTTACTGTACCCTTGCCTACTACAAACCCACATTGTTCTTCTCCTATTTCAGGTTGTATTTTCCTCCTAACTCTTTGCATGATAATTCTTAGCAAAATCTTCGTGATGTGACTCATTATACTAATTGTTCGATGTTGATCACATTCCAAGGCTCCTGATTTCTTTGGGATTGCAATAAATACAGAATTACATAACTCATGAGGTATGTTTCCAGTATCATATATTGTATTAAGCAGACTGGTAACTTTATATATTCCATATTCTTCTAAAGCATTAATCATTTCTGTTGTGACGCTGTCTGGACCGGGGGTTTTGCCAGATTTCATATGATTAAGAGCATTCTGAACCTCCATCTTCAAAATTTCTGGCCCTTCATTGTTATTTTGAACAATATATTGTTCGTCTCTGCTATCGTCATAAAGGTTTTTCACGTAATCTGACCATACATGTAAAATCTGATCTTTTTCTATTATGACGCTTCCATCTTTTGTCTTTAGGCAGCCTGCTGATGTACGTGTTCTTTGATTAGTAATCTCCTGAATTCTTTTGTGCATTAGTTTCGCATTTTTACTGTTGTGTTGTTTTTCAATTTCTCTGCAATTTTTCTCAAGCCATGTTTCTTTAGCCTCCTTACATAAGGTTCTGACTTTTCTGTGAATTTCTTCATATTTGGCAGGATTATTTTTGTTCTGTCTTCTTGTTTCCATTAGTTGTAAAATTTCTTCAGTCATCCATGTCTTACGGCCAACTTTCTTTACTTTTGGAATAGTTTTTTCTGCTGCACAACTGATTGAATTCTTCAGCATTTCCCATTGATCATCTACATCTTGAAATAGGATCTCTAGATCAGACAATAAATCAAATTTGTTCTTTACTTCTATGTTAAAATTATCTTGTATTTCTTTGTCAGTTTTCAATTTGCACAAGTCATATTTAGGGTTTCCTGCTGTATACTTGACTTTCTTTAACTTTACCCTCAATGTGCCAGTAATTAATCTGTGATCACTGTAACAGTCTGCATTTGGAACTGTTTTTACAACTGTTAATGCATTTCGAAACCTTTTGCTTATCAGGATGTAATCTATCTGGTTTTTAATCCTGCTGTCTGGACTCCTCCATGTCCATAATCTTCTAGGATGTTGTTTAAACCAGGTGTTTCCTACCACCAATTCTTGTTCTTTTGCCCATTCTACAAGTCTGTAACCTCTTTCATTTCTCTCTCCCAAACCATGGTTGCCTACACTGTATCCATCGCTTTGCTTTCCTATTTTTGCGTTGAAATCACCCATTATGATATTTATTTCTGATTTTTTACAGTTCTTCAAAGCAGACTCCATGTCATTATAAAATTCCTCTATACTTTCTTCACTGCTTTCACTTGTTGGGGCATATACTTGAATTACATTTATTTTAAAAGGTCTTCCTTAATTAACTCCATAAGCAAATTTTGGATATTGCAGGAAAAAAGAGCGGTCACACTAGCATTGCCTGCTTACTAGGGAAGGGGCAGGGGATGTCCCTCAGGAGTCCATACGCCTGGCGCCGCCCCGCCCGCATACCAGACGTTCCACGTTCACGACCAACTCACCCGTGGCCATTCAGTCCTCGGCACGTCGGTCCACCTTAAACTTAGGGGTTTATAATCGGAGTTTTCCATCTCCTAGATTGGCCGCTTTATTGGCTAACGGGCCCAATCTACCCGGGGGCAAGAGGTTCCAGCGCCTCTTCCTGGCGAACACAGTATATACATGTATACAAGGAACAAAACCAATGTAATAAAACATCTATCAAATTGTAAGTACATAGTGAAAGTCACCACACCATGGAAACCTAACTCTCGTCAAAGAAAAGAACAAATGCACCCATACTTCAAGAGCTTAATATTGAAGAAGGTTGGCTATTGAAGACGATAAAGCAAAGAAAATTGATATATTTTGGTCACTTGAAATGTCATGAAAGTTTGGAGAGAACAATAATGGAGGTGTATATGCCTGGGAAGAGAGGAAGAGGAAGGCCAAAGAGAAGATGGGTGCAGGATGTGGTAGCTGAGCTCCAGATGGGTGTATCGGTCGCGGAACATCTTGCTTGTGATCGTAATGTTTTCCGGAAGGTTGTTAACGGGAGCTGGGTTCTGCAAAGGATATGCTACCGAATGAATGAATGAATGAATAATGTCACATTATGAGAACTTTCAAGCAAGGACTCCATTGAATGAAGGAATACGAATTGTCTCGGGTTGTACAAGAGATACTCGATCACATATATTAAACACACTTTGGGGTTTACATTGTTGACACCTAGACATGCATTTTTGTGTGTGCATATCCTTTACATGACATCGCTGTCAACACCAGCATCTTTCAGCTGTATGTTGATTTCTTGGCAAGATTACTCTCAGTAGTTTGCCATTGCATTCTGAGCGGCTGGCTCACATACCCCGTAAGTTACCGATTCGATTCGAACCACTGCTGGTTCTCACCGTCATCACGTTACCTACGAGAGTATACGAGATTACGGAGAAAAGTCGCTATCCTCTAAGCCAAAAAGCCGGCAGACATGCATTAGCACACGCAAATGCTTACACCCAAGCCATCAATGACAGGTTTGCAGTCAAGACATCGCCAGCAAGTGGACTGCTACACCTCCGAAGGATATAAGTAAACGACCCATGACCATTATGCTACCACTGTTGTCACAATTATAAGTGCCTATGCATTCACCACGACCAACACATGCTAGGAAAAACATGGATTTTATGAAAAAGTTACAGACTGTCATTAAATCAGTACTCAAAGTTTGAGTTTCCTTGTGGTGCTGTAAAGATCTCTGAGGTTTCTCTTCGTTACTCCTTCCTCTGCCTCTCTTACTACCATCGGCATCTTGCCGTCTTGACAGACGATAGTTTGTTACATTGTGTTTCAAAAAGGCTTAATAACTACAACCTATGGCGGTGGCGAATGTGACTTAAAGCCAATTCGCGCTGTAAATGTTCGTCCACGGTGGATGCATGTGAACACATGTTCATTTTTACCATCACACACCATCTTACGTCTCACACGCTCGGTGTGTGACTTATCTGCAATAATTTTCTCCTTTGTCTTTATTCCATTTCTGATATTTTCCCTCCATGCAACACGTTCAGCGGCGACCTGCTCCCAATGTGCATTATCTATGCCTGCTTACACACATCTTTGTATCGTAATAGAGGCCGACCCTGATATCTCTTACCCACCTGTAATTCACACCACAAAAAAAAGAAAGATGCCCTTTGGTATTCTGCCATCATCCATCCTCTAACGTGCCCTATTCATCTAAGTCTACAAAGACTGAGCTTGGAATATACCGCAACACAACTTGATCTTTCCAATACTTCAGTATTTGTGATTTTGTCTTGCCACTTAATACCAAGTATTCTTCGCAGACACCACATATGAAAGCCGTTTAAACGTTTCTCTTGGTATGAGTAAGTTGTCTAGGCTTCACTGCCATAAAGAAGAGTACTAAGGACACAGGCTTGATAGACAAGGACTTTAGTTTTGGCAGTAAGCTTCCTGTTCTCCCAGACTCTTTTTCTTAACCTGTTCATTGTTGTTGCTGCCTTACCAATCCTGATGTTGATTTCCTGATCTGGGGATAATTTGCTATTTATCTCTGATCCTAGATATGTAAAATGGTCTACTATCTCTAGTTAGACGTCTTAAATAAAGATTGATGGTACCCCATGTGCACATTGTGACATAATCTGTGTCTTCTTTTTGCTAATTGTTAAACCAAATTCATAACAGGCATTGAAAATTGCAGACAGTAGGCGTTGTGATTCTTCCTCAGAGTGGGTCGAGGGGGGAATGGGTCACAACCTTGCTTAACTCCTCTTTTGATTTAAAATTCTCTGAGGATGCACCATCAAACTTAATTATACCCTTCATCCCAGTGTGAAACGATTCCACAATGCCAGAAGAGTCGGCGAGCAGCCGATCTTTTTAGTGCCTTGAACTTACCCTTACGACTGTTTAGATCAGTGTTTCCCAACGTGGGGCCCACGCCCCACAGGGGGGCAATTTGACTGTTAAGGGGGGCAATTCGAAAATGGAAGAAATCGGCTGAATATAACAAAACAGGGAGACTTGAGACTGAAGTTAACTAAATTGGAACCTGACATAAGTTCTCTTTGCAGCAAGCATCAAGCGCAAGGATCTCACTAAATTTAAATAATAAATAATTACTAATAATTAAAATAATATAGAAAAATCTTTCATTAAAATTATTTTGTACTTGAATTTCAGTTCTCCATTATATGTTTTGAAAATTTACTTACTGTGTTTGCTCAATAATTACCTAGTGATTTCTTCCTAAAACCTATCATTCAAGTTTCTTTAGTGAACATTTCAATTTTTGAATATTAAAAATAATGTATATGTTGAGGGGGGGGGGGGGCATGGGGGCGGGGGAGGGGGGCAATATGAATTTTAGAAAGGCTTAAGTGGGGCACGGTACAAAAAATGTTGGGAAACACTGGTTTAGATCAAAGACTTTGTGAGATCAACGAATGTTATAAACAGTTGTTGATTCTGTTCTTGGCATTTTTCTTGCAACTTATAGCAATGGGTATCTATGGTAGACGGTTTCCGTCGAAAGCCATACTGTCATTCAAGGTAGACTTGATCTCCAATGGTTTGAAGTCTGAGCTGAGTAATAATGGCAAATATTTTCCCAGCGATGCATAGAAGTGAGACACCGCTATATTTATTACAGTCACTCAGTTCCTCAATTGTTCTTGTACAATGCTATTATGCATACATCTTGGAAATCATGTGGGACATTTCCTTCTCACAATCCTAGCTCTAATAGCTGGTGGATGTGTAGAGTGATTATGAAGACAGGATTCGGCAGACTGCGCGGAAGAAATCATTCCTGATTCAACGGGCAGGACGGCGTTTACCGGCAAAGCGTTGTGGAACGAAATTAGCACGGCAAGGCACATAAAGCACCCTGGTCATCCACTACACCTGTATTCGTCTCCAGTCGTCTTTACTTGTCTTGCCATTGGATTCAGATGGAATCAGGCGAGAGAGTGAGGTCGACGAATTGCGCAACTCTTCCTCACTGTAATCCAATTCATCGCGCAAGGCATTCTTCATCTAACTTCATATATCCCCTGCAAGCCCTGTTGCGATGGGCGAGCGGCCAAGCGGCAGGCGGGGGTACGCTGGCAGCCGTAGTTGCAGACCTGCACACAGGCGGCTCAGGCCATATGGTCGACTTCTACTGGCAGCAGCGGGATTCGGCAGCCCCCTGAGCGACTGAGCAGCCCTCTATAGGAAAGCTCTGCTCACCTCCATAGCATGAGGAAGGGGATAGAAAATGTGCCATAAACATTGTCTGATCCATCATTACATAACCAGCTAGCCGCGGTTGGTGGGTACCCAATACTGCGGTTGACATACAAAGTAAATACAGGTAAAGCTAAAAGAACAAACCATATTCCTTTGTCAATCGGAACTTGGAATGTACGCACCCTACTTGATAGAGATGGCGCGTCGGGCCCAGAGAGATGAACAGCGCTGTTTAGGAGAAAGCTGGGCAGGTACAACATCGACATTGCAGCCTTGAGGGAGACACAGCTTGCAAAAGAAGGTCAAATCTGTGAAGTAGGTGCCGGCTACACATTCTTGTGGAGTGGCAGGAAAAGCGAGGAAAGACGCCAATCCGGTGTGGGATTTGCCATTAAGTTGATCCTGGTTGGCAAGCTGAATTTCCGAAGGTAATAAATGATAGACTTGTGATCAATAAGTTACCCCTGCAGAAAGGAAAGAAGCATGCAACCATCATGAGTGTCTACACACCAACCATGAGCAATGAAGATGACGTCAAAAACAAGTTCTATGAGGACCTGCACAACGTGTTAACATCTGTTCCCAAAGGAGACAAACTTATACTCCTAGGGGACTTCAATGCCAGTGTAGGTAAGGACACCGCCTCTTGGAGTGACATCATTGGAAAGTACGGAGTCGGAAATTGTAACAGCAATGGACGCCTTCTATTTCAGACCTGTGCCGAATACGATCTCCTGATCACCAACATAAATTTCCGTCTTCCCACGAGACATAGAGCATCATGGATGCACCCTCGCTCGAAACACGGGTACCTCATTGACTATTTCATCGCCAGGAGGAGTTACAGACAAGACGTTCGGGTGATAAAATCCGTGTGTGGTGCCGAATGTTGGACAGGCCATCGTCTCATTATGTCGAAAATAAGCATACACATCAAACCACCACGGCGAACTCAAGGGGTACAAATGACACACACACAAAAAACAACCTAATAATAATAAATAAATGTCACCCGCCTAAACAGCAAAAAAAAAAAAAAAAAAGCAGCTGTTGTTTGCAAATATGCTGGAAGACCGCCTTAAGCTCAATGCTGCAACGACACAGGATGCGGAAACATAGTGGAGAGCCCTAAAGAACACAAATTACAACACTGCCATGGAAATCCTGGGCCCAGCCCCTGGGCCCAGCCCAGCCCAGCCCCCCCCCCCCTCCCCCGAAACATAAAGACTGGTTTGATGAAAATTTCGAAGACATCAACCAATTGCTGGCCGAGAAACATCTTCTCCTCAAGGCATATTTGAATGACACGAAGTCAACATAAAAAAAGATGCCTTCAATAACATTCGGTAAGTAGCGCAGCAGAAACTTCGGCACATGCGGGACTCCTGGCTGAGCAACAAAGCTGATGAAATTCAAGGCTTTGCTGACAGACATGATAAGAAAAACTTCTACGACTCACTTACAGCGGTCTATGGTCCTACATCACCAGGCTTAGTTCCCCTCCTCAGTGAAGATGGGAGATCATTGGTCACCGATAAGAAAGAAATCCTTCAACGCTGGGCAGGGCATTTCAGCAACATCTTAAATGCATCTTCCTTCTTCGAAGTATGGCGAGATATGGCTGTCCACAAAAGTTTGTCCAAATACTGCGGATATTTCATGATGGTATGCAGGCAAGAGTACAGGAATATGGTGAACTGTCTGAACACTTTCCTGTCGCCAATGGAGTGAAGCAAGAATGTGTCCTAGCATCAACACTGTTCAGCCTCATGTTTTCAGCTATGCTGACGAATGCCTTCGAGAAGGCATGGATGGAAAGTTCTTCCATCTCAGAAGGCTGAAAGCTAAAACCAAAACTAGCAGTGACACCGCCAGAGAGCTGCTGTTTGCTGATGATTGCGCTCTATATGCCAACTCAGAGGAAGCCAAAGAAGATTAATAAACCAACACAGAACTGGTGTCGTTAGCCACTACACGCTGCGGGATTTACTGAGGAAGGGATCCGAGCACTTATGGACTGAATGGTTGATGTGCAGTGAGTATGATCTGTCGACTAACTAACTAACATGGATGCTTACCATTAGCGCGGTTCGCGACAGTTTCTCACGAAGTTAATGAGTACTACATTACACAAGGAACAGATTAACAAGGAACACATTAACAAGGAACAGATATCTCTCCCCTAGTGAGGAAAGATAATGACACTGTCCTAAATATCCGAGAGTCAGCTCAGAAAAGGTGAGTTGAACTGTTACCAAAGTGAGTTAATATATGTGAAATGAGTCAACATAATTAACTGTACTCGGAATTATATACTACACTAACCACCAAAGTTATATTTAACTTACGTCAGTGGTTAGTTGGATATCCTTTACAGGACGAAGCAATCAACTCCAGCATTGTTTGAAATTTTGTGATTCCTGGGCAAATTTATGTTCAGTAGTTTGCCATTGCTTTCTGAACGACCGACACTCATACCATTATGTGGAAACCAACACGAGGCGGTCTGCTTCAAAATTGTCCTCAGCTGTGTTTTGAACGCGGTATGCGGGATTACGAGCTGCGCCCGTAACCCCTTCGCCACAGAAGAACAACTCAACAACAGGAAAAGTGCATGTTCTCAAAAGGCATGTTTGCCTGTAGTTGTTTGCTGGTGTTGCGCAATATGTTCTAAATGCTATTTAACCTCTCCACTATTGTGATAATTCACCGGGGTGAATCTTTTGAACAATTCCCATTGTTGTTAATTGTGGTGCCAGGATATTAGGTTTGTGAGATTTTCCATTTCTTGTAGATTATTAATTTTGTTTCATGTGTAATTTTGTCTGTGGACATTATTATTTTTAATGTTAGAAACATATTGTCATCTTCACTGTTGTTTTTTAACAGAAAAGATTAACAGCACTAATCGCTTAAAACAAATCAAAAGGAGAATCGTAAAATCTGCAGATCTGCGTTTTGAAATTTTATATCACGCTTTAGATGAAGAAGGACCAAACCATAAGATAACATTTCAACATTAAACTATGTGGGGCACGACATTTCAAGGCGCAGTGTCCTTTACGTCTCAACCTTGTCACCAGATACATTTACGTACATTGAAAGAAGGTCATGACCTTACCTGACATGTTTGGTGAAATGAGGTCACCCTCCTTCCAAGACAAGAAGACATTTTTGTGAAAATAGTTACTTAACATGACGTGTAGTATCTTTTGACAGACGCCTTTATGTTCCATCTTTAGATATAGCTTTAGGAACACATTCATATCTAGTACTTTATGTCAACAGTTCTTAGCGTGAAACACATAGCCCTCCATGGAACAATTTGAAGGGATCAGAATAAGTACCTTATACCTGTGACGAAGCCGGCTTCCTGGCCTAGAGGTTAGCGATTTTTCTCCGTAATCTCGTATACTCTCGTAAGTAACGTGACGACGGTGAGACTCAGCAGAGGTTCGAATCGCATCGGTAACTTACGGGGTATGTGAGCCGGCCGCTCAGAAAGCAATGGCAAACTACTGAGAGTAATCTTGCCAAGAAATCAACAATCAGCTGAAAGATGCTGATGTTGACAGCAATGTCCTGTAAAGGATATGCAAACATGACCTATGACGAAAGATGGAAAAGGGATTTAAGGGAACAAGAAAACTTGTTGGTATTTAAGAACGTTTTCTAACATAGTCTGTTCAGAAATGAATGCCTTTATTCACGATCTATTTTTATGAAAACTGTCTGATGCATCATTATGAAAGCTTTCCTGCCGTCTTATATTTATCCGCACCCAAGGAATATGTCTCTGATAGGTCCAAAGGCAGCTGAAATCATCGAAAGCGGCGACATTTCTTTGATGTTTTGGCGAAAATGTAGTGAATTCACGCTATAGTCTGTTAACATTTGTCTGCCCCAATATAAAATTCCATAACTCAGTAACCAACTGAGGGAAAATAATAAGATTTAGCTTATAACCTTATCATTATGTCCACCCAACAAAAAACATTTTTGTTCGGGAGATTGTTTAGCATATTCCAATGTTTGTTTATATGCGGTATATAATTTACGGGTCAGAGATTAAGTCCACATTTTCTAATGTATTACACCTTAACCCAGACACATCCGCGCTTTTTTTCAAAATTTCCTAGTGGTACACGTTATGGGCGCCGTTAAATGGGAGTGTTCAGAGGTGTCGTCGTAATGTGGATCCTTTCGTGAAACGTGATTATTTTATGAATCTTACCAATCATCGCTAACATCAGTATGTGTGAATATTGTTGAATGGGATTTATTGTGACATTGTGTACCCCTCAAAGCATCCCTATGAAGTTGTACACACGTTTTTGTCAAGAAGCTGATCGCAGGAAACTGTTTCACACTGTTGCAAATCCCGAAAAAAAAGAACACTGCATGCATTGTGTTTGAGTAAACGGTCATTTCGTCGATGGGTGCAAGAATCTGGAATGAAACCAGCACGCGATAAGCAAACGGTAGGTAGAAAGGCAATTGTAAACAGCTTTGACAAGGATGACACAAGGCGAGCTATTATAAAAATGCAGGATGCAAAAGAAACAGTGACTGTAAGAAAGCTTAGGGTTTGGTTGAGAAAGAACAATAACATAGAGCTATCCAGAACAACTTTGTGGAAAATTATAAGGACATTAGGCTTCACTTTTAGAAAGTACAAGGGAGGTAGAAATATTCTTTGCGAGCAACCGTATTTAGGAGCCACGAGAAGCAGATCCCTACGTGAAATAAGGGAAATGCGCAAATAAAATTATGACATAGTGTATTTGGATGAGACGTGGATCAATGCGCACTACACAAGAAAAAATGAATGGCAATCAGTGGATGCAAAGATAAAGCGATATGTGCCCAGTAGTAAAGGACAGCGTTTGGTCATAGCCTATGCTGATAGTACTCATAATGGCTTACTACAGAATGCTGGACTCGTGTTCGTATCAAAGCATACATACAATAGGGATTATCCTAATGAGATGAATGGTAATGTATTTAGAGATTGGTTCGAGAGTACAGTACTTCCATCCCTTGATAGACCGTCTTGTCTAATCTTGGACAATGCATCATATCACACTGTTGTTGCCCAAGAAGACAAAATACCTACGGCATCGAGTACAAAGGAAGCAATAAAGGTATGGCCCCGAAGAGAAAATATACCATTTCCAGAAACATATTTCAAGCTACAGTTGTTGTCCCTTGTAAAACAGGCGAAAAAAAGCAAGAAATATCAAATCGACAAGTTGATAGAAGAACAAGGCCATAGGTGCTTGAGACTTCCGCCGTACCATTCTCATATAAACCCTTTAGAACTTGTGTGGGCTAAAATTAAAGGACAGGTGGCAGCTGACAATACTACATTCAAATTGTCTGATGTCAATATACTAACCCAGTCCGCGCTATGAAATACTGATAAAAGTTACAGGAAAAAATGTGAGGACCATGTGTTGAAAGAGGAAGACTACTATTGGAGAAAGGATGGACTGACTTTTATGCAACCGAGAGCAGTCATCAACCTACTGGAATCGTCCGACACAGATTAAGGTCTGGGCAGATCGCAGACCTTAATCCACGTGCATACTTACTGGTATATTTTGTCAATGGCAACAGTTTATATTCCACAATGATGAATTTTCAATTCCGCAAGCCATCAGCGTTGACAAACAACTGGTATTACATTTATCTGAATGATCGCTGTCTTTTGTTTCGGAGAAAGGGTAAATAGACTGGTGCTACACCTGTCAGCGTTTATGCTGACACACCATCTATCCGCCCATGCAACAAATGCATCTACAGCTCTCTGTAGCAATATGGTGGCCACTGATGCATGTTCATTTGAGCTCCACAAAACAAGGTTATCAGCGTACATTGCCGCTTTAATTCCATACGGTAGATTAGCAACAAGATCATTGATGAAGATTAGAAAAAGTGTGGGGGACAGGACTCCACATTGGGGAACACCGTGACGCAATAATACTTTCTTGCTCTTGACGCCGTCTATCTGTACTCGGGCTCTTCTGTTGTGCATATATGCTTTCACCCATTTGTACATTCTTCCATTGACTTTACATTTCCTCAGTTTCTTCATCAGACCTTCTTTCCAGACTTTGTCAAAGGCTTTCTTCAGATCTATCCATGCAGCATGTACCAGCTTCTTCTCTTGGAATGCATCCTCAACTTCTTGAGAGAGGTAAGTTGTCTGATCTTCCGTAGAGTAGCACTACCTAAAGCCAGCCTGTTGTGACACAATGATGTTTTAACTTTCAGTGTACCGCTGTAGTCTGTGATTGATGACGCCTTCCATTGTGTTGCAGAGACAGTTGGTGAGGCTAATGGGTCTGTAGCTGGAGGCAATGGAACTATCTTTCCCAGATTTTAGGAGGGCTATCATGATTGCTTCTCTCCAGGCTTGTGGAACACTGCCTAAGGTCCATGTGTTATTAAAGATCTGTAGCAGCTTTGCATTGGCCACTGTTCCTAGGTTCCTGATCATTTCATTGGAGATACCATCAGCTCCTGGTGACTTTCTCATTTTAAGTTTTTATATGGCTAGCTCAAGTTCACTGATTGTGATAGGTGCCTCCATAACCTCATGTACTATTGCCTTCTGTCCTGTACGTTGCAATTTCTCTCGAATCTCTTATTGTTTCTCTGGACTAATTTCGATATTGTTATCTTGTGCGAATGAGTCCGCAAAATGGTCAGCTGCTTGCTTTCTTGTTAAGATGTTTCCGTCTTTATGTAGTGGAATTTTTGAGTTTCTCCCTTTGCAAAAGCTGTTTTATTAGCTTCCACAACTTCTTTGTGTCTCTTTCAAAGTTCAGTGACTTTGTTTTCTCCTGCCAGCTTTTCCGTCTAGCCTGCAGCTGGGCCCTTTGAAATTTGGCTTTTGCGTGCTGGTATTTATTGTGGTGCTCTTGGCTGGGATTGGCCTCTGCTTGCCTACTAGACACTTTCACATCCTTATGCAACTGTTCCAGTTCACTACTCCAGTAGGGTTTATAATGTTTACGGGCTCCTCTTGGTATTGTTTCTCGTGCTGCCTGTAGTATGCATTTCCCAAACGCTTCAACTACTTTATTTATGTCCTTCTCAGTGTTCAGGCTTCTAACCAGTATGCTGGTGCGATACTTGTACATTGCTCAGTCTTCGCCTTATGACATCAAAAAATTGTCAAAACTGTCTACAAATGCCTTTCTACCTACCGTTTGCTTATCGCGTGTTGGTTTGATTCCAGATTCTTGCACCCATCGACGAAATGACCGTTTACTCAAACCCAGTGCATGCACTGTTCTTTTTTCTGGATTTGTAACAGTATGAAACAGTTTCCTGCGATCATCTTCTTGACAAAAATATGTGTACAACTTCATAGTGCTTTGAAGTGTACAAAATTTCATATTCAATCCCATTGAACAATATTCACACATTCAAATATTAGCTATTAATATTCTATTAATGGTAAGATTAATTTATATATTTATTTATATAATCACGTTTCATGAAAGAACCCACATTGACGACACATCTGAACAATCCCAGTTGGTGCCATAACGTGAACCATGAGATAATTTTTTTTTTTAAAGCGTGGATGTGTCTGGGTGAAGGTGTAATACATTTACAATTATGGACTTAATCTTTGACCCATAAATTATATACCGCATATAAACACACATTGAAATCTGATGTACAATCTCCAGAACAAAACATTTTTTGTTGGGTGGACATAACGATAATGTTATATGCTACATCTCATAATTTTTCCTCAGTTGGTTACTGAGATATGGAATTTTATATTGGGGCAGACAAAAGTAAACAGACTATAGCAACTATATTACACAGCCGAGGTGACTAAACATTTCAAATGTTAAAGTTTACTTTTTCAAGCTAACATATAGAATTAGAGGTAGGTTATATACCTTATTGAAACTCAGTGTAAATCATTAAACCGATTAAATCTGAAAATAGCATGTAAGACATAATGCTAGTAAACAACCTTTTGGAATTAGACTGATGATATCTCCAATGAAATGATCAGGAACCTAGGAACAGAGGCCAAAGCAAAGCTGCTACAGATCTTTATTAACACATGGACTTTAGGCAATGTACCACAAGTCTGGAGAGAAGCAATCATGATAGCCCTCCTAAAATCTGGGAAAGACAGTTCCATTGCCTCCAGCTACAGACCCATTAGCCTCACCAGCTTTCTCTGCAAAACAATGGAACGTGTCACCAATCACAGACTATAGTGGTACATTGAACGTGAAAACATCCTTGTGCCACAACAGGCTGGCTTTAGGCAGTGCTACTCTACGGAAGATCAGACAACCTACCTCTCTCAAGAAGTAGAGGATGCATTCCAAGAGAAGAAGCTGGTACTTGTGGCTTGGATAGATCTGAAGAAAGCCTTTGACAAAGTCTGGAAAGAAGGTCTGATGAAGAAACTGAGGAAATGTAAAGTCAATGGAAGAATGTACAAATGGGTGAAAGCATACTTGCACAACAGAAGAGCCCGAGTACAGGTGGACGGTCTCAAGAGCAAGAAAGTATTATTGCGTCACGGTGTTCCCCAGGGCGGAGTCCTGTCTCCAACACTTTTTCTAATCTTCATCAATGATCTTGTTGCTACTCTACCGTATGGAATTAAAGCGGCAATGTACGCTCATGACCTGGTTTTGTGGAGCGCAAATGAACATGCATCAGTAGCCACCATATTGCTACAGAGATCTGTAGATACATTTGTTGCATGGGCGGATAGATGGTGTGTCAGCATAAACACTGACAAGTGCAGCACCACTCTATTTACCCTTTCTCCGAAACAAAAGGCAGGGCTCATTCAGATAAATGGAACACCCCTAAAAGAAGATAAAGAACCAACATACCTTGGTGTAACATTCGACGACATGCTGACATGGAGAAAACACATCAAAAAAGCAGTAGCAAAAGCCAGAAGAAAAATAGCCATCCTGAGAAAGCTAAGTGGAACCACTTGGGGAGCCAGTGGGAAAATACTTAGCAACGTTTATCAACAGAGCATACGTCCACACTTGGAATACGGGTCAACCGCGTGGTGTTCAGCACAAAAAATCACATTACAGGAGCTGGACAAGGTGCAAAATCAAGCTCTTAGAGTCATCACAGGAGGGATGAGATCAACCCTTATAGTAGCAATGGAGAAAATGGGAAGGACACAAGCTCTAAGAGAACGTTGATATACCAAAACACTAATACAAGCAGAAAAGTTCCTCAGCTTGCCAGGCCACCCTATGAAGAACCGATTTGAAAACTTAGCTGAAGGGGGGTTGAAAAGAAGTAGTTTCATCCACTAAGCAAAACGAATCT
Organism: Cepaea hortensis; assembly: GCA_963921405.1. Taxonomy (NCBI): domain Eukaryota; kingdom Metazoa; phylum Mollusca; class Gastropoda; order Stylommatophora; family Helicidae; genus Cepaea; species Cepaea hortensis. Next base: position 64,999,171 of record OY992883.1, read on the forward strand.
GCAGAGAAACCATCGATCTTCCCACAGTTGGTATCCCCTTGACAACTATTCCAGAGCTAACCCCGTGGAAAGATGAACATAGACTATCGCTACAAATCCAGACAAAAGTAAGAGGAATATTTGACAAGGAAGAACAGAACAGTGCACAGCGCATAACAGCCACTCTCTACTTCCTTGATGACGAATACCCACAGGATTTCTGGATCCGAGTCTACACAGATGGGTCAGCACACAATGCTATTCGAAATGGAGGAGCGGGAGTGTACATAGAATACCCAAATAATACTAGGGACACGGCCAGAGTTCCAACAGGAAAGTACTGCCATAACTATGCTGTAATTGAGGCAATCAAGATAGCCACAGAGAAATTACAAAATACCAGCCATGGTACACCACCTGTGGTGATATTGACAGATGCAAAATCTGTAATAGAGGCGCTCATGTCTGGGAAATTGCCAGTTCTAAGGACACTACTTTCTGAACTTAGCAGTCAGCGTAATGTCACCATACAGTGGATATCATCCCACTGTGGAGTACCCGGAAATGACAGAGCTGATCGCTTGGCTAATGAAGGAGCAAAAGAAGAACAACCTGATGTGCCCATTACATACCACCAAACGAAAAGAATGATCAAATCAGTCAGAAGGCCACCAAACCCTACTCAAGACGACTACCACGTTATGGACAGACCAGAACAGGTCATTCTTTTTCGCCTCAGAACAGTACACAATAGATTACGCAACCACATGTATACAAAATTCAAGATTGGTGACTCAGCCATGTGCACATGTGGTTTGGCGTCGCAGACAGCAGGGCACGTACTCCAGGATTGCCCAAACTACAACATATCCAGGCGAACCTTCTGGCCTAGAGAGACAACAGTGGAAGATAAACTCTATGGGCCGCTGAGTGAACTAAAAAAGACTGTTATATTCATACAAGAGACAACATTGCAGTGATAAACATATTTCAGGCGAACGAAAAAAGAAGAAGAAGAAATTAAACAAATTACCTAAGAGAAACTAAAATGTGAAAGTAAAATGTGTGAGACATTGCTATTGAGGGAAATGGGGCTAATCCCTATGCAAGAACCTGGTTAGACATATTAAAACCTTATGAAAGCCTGTCCCTCAACAAGTCAGTTATGTACTGAGTCAGTCTAAGATATATGAGCGCCAGATGTCTGCTTGGTTCGCCTAATGATAGCACCGGTACTGACTAAGATCACTAAGTTACAGACGAAATATATTATAACAGTATGACTGTTATAGGTAAAAGTAATGAGGCCTGGTTTAGAAATTAAGTTGTCTAAGTATTGAAGCTTTGTTTGGTTTCTTATTTACAAATGAGGGAATCTAAAAGGCACTGCACGAAGACGAAGCGTCGACGTAGCGAAATTAGTGAAAGACGTCAGGTTAGCAACAAAAAACATTTAGAAACGCATTCACCATCCGGAGTCCAAAGAGAATGGTCCTGATTAGTTTTGCAGAAGTCATCTAGAAAGAAAATGTTTGACATCAGGGACCGTGAGATTGAAAGTAAAAATGGAGAACATATAACAGGAATCAAAATGAGAAGATTTTTAGACGTGTTCTAATAAATATAAGTTAAGTTTCCAGACGGCAAAAACAAATTATATGACTCCACTAATTTTTATACTAACAATGAGCTCGATGACCATGTTTTGTATTGCCATCAATGATACCAATGAACTTTATCAAGAAATAAAGGATGAGCCAGAAAAGGAAAGAACGAATTGTTGATTTTGCACGAGTTACCTAATGTTTGGTTTGTTCATTATAAATCAATTTGTGCGACACAAGTGAATAGGAAGAAGATTATATAACGCTTTCAAAAAAGTCACTAAATAGGGGTCGACTTCATTGCACAGGGTTTTATCCCATATGGCTCCGTCTCTTTCCGTAGCGCGGAAAGCGTCGCACAAAGCACGAACTCTATAGCTCCAGCGACGACCCTTAGGAGTCTCCGAAAAAATGCACCCGTGAACCGAAGGACGCGGCCCGAAATCCAACCCACAACCTTCGGAGCCCGAGTCAGACGGCTTGACCACTTCGCCACGGAGGCTCCCGACGACATAATATATATATATATATATATATATATATATATATATATATATATATATATATATATATATATATATATATAGGAGAATGTTTGTTTGTTTGGTTGTTTGTTCTTTATGCGTTCCCGAACGGTCCATCCAACTGAGATTAAATTTTGTACAGATGTTGTTCTCACTCCCGCGGAGCCAACTGACATATTTAGTTAGTTTAAAAACATTATTTTACGTAATAAAACAACATTAATTAAAATATTACAAGGGGAATTAACCAGTAATGTTTATATCAAGGGACATTACTTTTAGTAGCATTGCTATATTACGTAATTTAAATAATTGTTGTATTTTTCTTAAGATTTTATAAAATGTTTAAAGAAGATATCTACAGTCATGTGTGCTATAAACAAAGTGATAAAAACTTTAAGGCACCTTGAAAGTTCTCATAAAAATAATGCATTTATTTTAGATATGTGAAAATTTTCTAACTCATCTTTTTATTTCTCTTCGACATCTATACTGAATAATGTAATTTTTCTTTTGGAGAGAAAGTTAGTTACATATCCTTCGAAATACGCCACAGTCAATCCAGCATTTATTGGGTGTTCGTGATATCTTGGTAAGTTTACATTAGTAGTTTCGGTTTGCCCTTTTTAGTTATTGGAATTGTAGCGTAGCGTCAGCTACAATGATAAGGAATATATCAAAGTTGCTGCGGATAGACTTTCTAAGAATAGAAAACTAAGTCACTGGAGAAGACAAGACAGAATAGCTCGTAATTCTAGACGGAGTAAAGGTCCCAGAACAAGTCTAATCTTCTGACAGTGTTCAGGCAGACAGGAATGGCGTACAACTATACTGGTTTGATACAGACAGTCTGCCAAGGTTGTCTAGCTACGTTGCCTGAAATAAAACAAAGCTCGAGCCCCCAAACTCTAATCACTCTCACCGACATGGAGAGAGACAGAGTAAAATATTTAACAGCGACAAACTTTCGTAACTTCTCACACTGCTATGACTAAGGTCACTGAGGTAACAACTAGAGGTTGTAAAATTAAACTCACATTAATATTTAATATATGATAACACTTGGGGTGCTCCACTGGAGGCAGCCCTGTACATGAAAAGGGTGGTACACTTCCCTCTATTCTATTGAATATCTAATATTATGGTTTGAATCTACTAAACTGTCTAATCATTGACGTAACTCTTTGGCCTATAGTATATTTTGAGTTGAATGATGATGGTGGTGGTGGCCAACGGTAAGTTTGGCCACTTATCTTCTGGTTCTCCGGCTTACACAGTGCGTGTAAACCCTAGTTAGTAGGCATAAGTGAGATGGAGAGTGATGCTTCACAATGTCACACAGGTTGGCACATCTAAAGCTTGGTGCTGAAGGTGTCAAATCTGTGAAATATAGTGAGAGTACGTGACTCTTCTGTCAAGACATCTGTAAGCATCGGCCTGGATTGTTCCTGATGGCGAATAACATCTCATACAAAATTGCAGAAACAAAATAGCATGAGCTATCTGTCCCTGCTCCCTATAAGTCCCTATCCTAGGATAAATAGGGAAAACATTTCAATAAAATCATTCTATCCTTTCTTATAAGTGAATATAATAATTATTCAGTAATAATTAAACATCTAATCATATAATGCATATCATAATTATATTATTAAAATACAATAATTACAAAGTAATCTAGAGGTAGATACATATACAATCTATTAAACAGATTACATATTATAGATATTCATGTTCAAATTCTGATGCTATATTCCTAGCATATATTTAATATAGTGATTCTATGTAACATATTTTAAAATACACACAATGTAGGTAATTATCATAATGGAATGTGATAGACTGAAAGTTAATGGAGTGGCAGGCAAGAACAGGACTGCGAATTGGTGAGAAATCACCGATAAGAATTAACGAACATGCCTAGGATCTACCACGCTAGTATTTGACATTCGTACACGTGTTTAGTAAGATTTCCTATTTTCGCGGCATCGAATTATTCATTATTATCTCTAAGTATTCGCAATCACTATCACACCCTCGAATTATCACCACTATGAACGGCCTCATGTATTTCCTAAACTAACGGCTCGATTAGTATGGCCTAGTCTACTGCTATACGGACCAATCGAAACTTTGGTTTCTATCAGACTTTATCAAGTTTACAACTATCTCAAATCGGCCTCTCTAAACCTCATGTAAAGGTAATTTTCTACACAGTTACGTTTTACCCTTTACCCTTTAAATCGGCCTCATACACCTCTCTAAACCTCATGTAAAGGTAATTTTCTACACAGTTACGTTTTACCCTTTACCCTGCGTGCTTAATAAACTACCTGTACGAAGTATAATATAGGCGATCGCGTGTAGTCGGTAAAATAACCTATTATCGGCGGTTGACACTATTTTACTACACACAGAAATATCGGGCGCACACGACAATATTATATCGATACAAATAACTAGACATTACCCTTCTAATCTTCTGACCACACTTGGGTACGAAAACTGCTCTAGGAATCTTTCTAATATATCTAAATATATTTATGGCCGTAATACGCGCCAAAGATAAAACTCTTAACACTTTAAACGTATTTTATAGAGCCTAGCGACTAGCAGATGTTTCAACCCCAACGTCTGGATTGCGAAAGAACGAGTGTAGCTATTTTTCTCCTGACCGGAAGTGGTCGTGCCAGGGAGTTCGTTTCCTTTAATTTATCCGACCAAATTGTGAAATAGTCGTAGCCAAATTTGTAGATTAAGCCTCTCCACCTATACTTCTGTACCGTATTATTTCCCACTATAGTAATAACATTAAATAGCAGTAGATTTATGCTATAGCCATGGACTATCTATACATAGAAAAATAGGAATAAAACGAATATAGATTCTATATATAATTACATGAGGGTTTTTAAAGAGAATTTGCTCTACTTTACTCAAAAGATGATGGGGAATTGGAGACTTCGTCACATATGCCCACCGTTGAAAGTAAAGTTTGAGAATTCGGACTTTACTCCAACCAGCACACTCATCAGATTTTGTTGGCACTTACTCCAACAACCCTGGAACATGTGGACCAGTCTCCCCCTCTTCTTCAGTAGAACAATGCCTACTTAAGAAATCCGCCCCTACATTCTGACTACTTGGGATGTATTCTACTCTAAACGCGTACGGTTGTAGTAGCAAAGACCACCTCATCAATCTGGTGTTCAGTTGTTTCGATGATGCAAGAAACATCAAGGGTTGGTGGTCGCTTTGCACGGTGAATTCTGTCCCATACAAGTATGGTTTGAATTTTTGAATAGCCCAGACCAAGGCTCAGCACTCCTTCTCAATGGTAGAGTAATTTTTCTCTGCCCCATTGAGCTTACTTCTCGTGTACGCCACAGGGAATAACATTTCTGCCTGTTCCCGGCCGTGTTGTAACAGTGTCGCCCCAATCCCCACATTGCTCGCGTCCGTCCTCAAGTTGAATGGGCGAGACAAATCTGGTAACTGTAATATGGGTTTATCGGTAAGCTTGTCCTTCAATGCTGTATATGCTTCTTCGCATTCCGGAGTCCACTTAACTTGCTCTGTGCCCCTTTCTTTGTCGCATCAGTCAATGGTGATACAAGGACATTAAAGTTTTTGATGAATTTTTGATAAAACCCGCCCAAAGATACGAAGGATCGTACATCTTTCTTTGTCCTGGGTCTGGCCGCTTTCAACAACTTATCAATATTCTTCTGTTCCGGGAGCATATGTCCTTGCGTTACAGTATGTCCCAAGAACTCCAACTGTCTAAAGGCGAGCTGACATTTAGTAGGTCTAGCGGTCAATCCCGTCTCTTCTAATCTTCCTAACAGCCTGTCGAGTGACTGTAGATGGTCCTCAAACGTTTCTGACGCAATGAGGATACCGTCCATAAAGTTGCTAATGTTAGGATCTTGGAAGGGTTCTAACAGTAACCTCATCATGCGGGTGAATACCCCCGGCGCATTGCTTAACCCAAATGGTAGTACGTTAAATTCATAATGCCCATCTGCGGTGCTGAAGGCTAGATATGGCCGAATTTCTTTCCTTACCGGGATCTGGTAATAGCCCTTACTAAGGTCGATTTTTGAAAAATACTTAGCCTTATTTAGTTTGGCAAATAACAGTCCCTGGTCGGGTAAGGGTTCAGCTTGGAATTCTGTTACCCCATTTAATTGGCGGTAATCAATACACAGCTATGCTCGCCACTGGGTTTTCTTAATAGTACGACACTGGCGCTATACGGAGATTCGGATGGCGAAATAATCCCTTTCTTAAGAAGAGATTTTATTTCTTCCTGTAACGCGCCCCTTTTCGCGTATGGAATGGGGTAGTGTTTTTGGCGGACTGGGTCTGTGTTACTGAGTTTCATGTCGAACTCGACCAGTTTAGTCTGGCCGGACTTATCTGTTAGCACCGGGGCGTGAGATTGTAGAACTCGTCTCATCTTCTCTGACTCGGACGTCTCCAAGTCAGGGTTGATGAAGACATCGTTCAGTGTCTCCTGAGGTTTTAGGGGATACTCCACGCCTGAGTCTTCTCCGCCTTCGACCTCAGTTGCCACCGACAATGCCATCAAATGTACCGGTTGGTCACCTACTCGTTCCACATATTTCTTTAATAAGTTGATATGGAAGATTTTGGGTTTACCCCTAATAGAAATTTTATAATTAGTCCGGGGCACCTTCTCTAGGATGGGAAAAGGACCCTGCCAACTAATTTCCAGTTTATTATTCCCCTGGGGCAATAATAACAAGATCTTGTCGCCTACCTCTAGCGCTCGCTCTTTGGTCTTCTTGTTGTAATAGGAGGCATGTTTTTTCCTGGCTCGCCGGAGATTAGAGTTGGCCAATTTCCACCCCGTTTCCAGTTTTCTTTTTAGCTCCCCTACATAGTGGGAAGCGGTGATGACTGTTTCATCAACGGTCTCTTCTGTCCAGGTTCTCATCAAGGCCTCTAATGGTCCTTTAATAGGCCTACCAAATAGTAACGTGTCCGGTGGGAGTCCCGTGGAAGCATGTGGTACCTCCCTGTAAGCAAAAAGCGCAGCTGGAAGGTATTCGTCCCATTGTTCTGGCTCCTCCTGAGCTAACTTTCGCAGGATAGCCATTATGGTCCCATTAAACCGCTCTTATGCCCGATTTGACTGAGGGTGATAAGGGCTGGTATGGATGTGGCGCGTCCGAAACATCGTGAAAACCTCTTCCATAAGTTTCCCCCGGAACTGCGACCCATTATCGGTTAAGATTTGGTTCGGGAAACCCACCCTAGTAAAAATGTTCACAAGGGCATCAGCTACCTTCTTGGAATCAATTCCCGGGAGAGGTATGGCTTCAGACCACATCGTGCATGTATTGACCAGGGTTAAGATATAGGAGTTCTTCCTCTTAGATCGCGGCAGAGGACCTACAATACCGACGGCAACTCGCTCATACGGTGTGCACAATATTGTCATTTCCCCTAAGGTAACCGGCGAAGTCCAATGCTTTGGGGAGACTCGTTGGCATTCCGGACACGACTTGACATACCGGTGGATATCAGCCGTCATCCCTGGCCAAAAATAGTGGCAAGCAATACGTTGAGTAGTGGCCCCTACCCCCATATGCCCACTGAAAGCTATCGTATGACCCATATGTAAGATTTGGTCCCAATAAGGTTTTGGCACGACAAGTTGCCCGTGGTCGGTCCCCGTAGTTCCAGCTCTACGGTATAACAACTTGTCCTTCACATAGAAATTCCCAGCTACGGGTGGATTTCTAGCTTTTGGCAGTTAGCCAAAACACGATTGTAAGGTGGGACATTCCGCTTGTGCAGCCCTAATCTCCCGAGGTAGCGGGTTGATTAAAAGTGCAGGCTCCGACTTCGCAGCCTGACTTCGGGTCTCTACTGCAGCCATTATTATAGGTGTTGAAGGCTCCCCTAAATACACATATTTGCATCCTAACATGAATGGGTAAATGGGATCTTCAAGAACCGCAGCTGAAATAATACCCTGGACATACTTGGAATTCACCCTTACTTTAGCTATTTTAGCCGTAATAGTTTGGGAACTCCTGGTAGCACCCGTAACTGCTACGGTTTCTTCGGTCAGCTGTGAGGGTTTCACTAACTGGCTAGCTATGACGGCATCATATTGCAATCCCGTGTCATAGAGACACTGCACCGTCTACCGTTAACCACAATAGTCTCGACTGTGGGAGGTCTGTTTACATTACTTGACTCTATGTCCTTTCGGGTACTCACCCCCGTCGTCATACACGCAGCATACTGGGTTGGGGTTTTGTTCCTGCACACGCTCGTGTGGTGATCATTATTTTTGCAATTCTTGCAATAAGGCTTACCCCCATCCACTGTTGTTTGCTGGTGGTTTGGTGCAGTTGGGTTTTGAAAACCTGGATTTTGGCGCGGACCTCCAGTGTGCCCTCTGGTGTCTTTATCTGAAGAGTCATTTGTTTGGTAACTCTTGTGATTTGAAGGATTATTTTGGGCCTTATCCGTATGACTAGGTTTAGCAGTACCTGCCTCGCTATGTGCAGTTAAATACCTTTCGGCTAATGAAATTATCTCTTCTAATCTAACTCCACCATTTTCAGCTATGAACATTTGGAGAGCTTTCGGGAGACCCTCTTTGAATTGATCTGCAAGCATCATTTCCTGTAGCCCCTCATAGGTAGTATCAAATTTGCTCAGTCCTACCAACTTCGTAAAATACGTGTGTTGTCGTGAGGCGAACTGCGCAAACGATTCTCCCTGAGATCTTTTGGCTGTACGGAACTTCAGCTTGTAGGCTTCAGAGGTTAATTCAAATCTTTGTAAGAGAGCATTTTTGAGGGTATCAAAGTCCCGTTCAAGACCAGGCGGAAGCTTTGAAAATACATCAAAAGCCGGACCGCGGAGTCCTTGGGATAGTTTGATATTATATCTCTCTTTAGGCAGATTATAAGCTTCACACATGATGACAAAGCGATCAAGGTATTCATCCATCTGTTCCTCCTTCGGGTTGAAGTGGGCAAGTGGAAAGCTCATGGATCCTTGGGAGAGAGACGGTCCTGAAGAAATGTCACTACTGTGATTGGGAGAACTAGCACTACTGTACCTGGAGGCATCAGGATTTTGCAACTCCAATCTCTTGAGTTCCAATTCATGCTGTCTCAACTGTTCTTCCCTCTTCATTTCCAGTTCCGCTTGCTTCAGCTGGTGGTCTATTTCAGCTTGTCGAATCTGCATCTTCTCTCTAGATTCAATTTCTGCGATTCTGATTCTTTCCTCTCTTGCTTCCTTCTCTCTTTCCTTAATGATGTCCCGTTGTTCCCTTCTCCACTCTCGTTCTGCTTCTTTTACATACTTGCCCAATTCGACACTTTCATACCCTAACAAAGTTCCTTCTTCTCTCAACTCCTCTTTCGTAGGTGGCTTTTCGGAAGACATTATTTGGTAACAAAGTTGGGATAATGTGAAGCACCCTGAAATACACTTACTCACCACTAAGTGATCTGTCCTGAAATTATGCAAGTAATAAATTCACTGACAGTATGCACATACACAACTGACGATACAACACAGGGACTTACCCGTCAGCCCACACTCACTTATGATATTGGCCCTAACTTTTTGGAACCCGGTTAACTTATGTTATATTATGTTATATTATCTTATATTGGCTATCTAGTATTTAGTTATGCTATGTTATACTACCTATTGTCACTATTACTTTCTCGAGTTTTACTTAGTATAGTTTAATATTGAGATCTACTGTGAGGCAACACCTTACTAGAATCTCTAGTGAAAGAAGATTGAAAGTATGAACTATCTAGACCGGACGATAGCCAACCACTTGTAGCGTAGCGTCAGCTACAATGATAAGGAATATATCAAAGTTGCTGCGGATAGACTTTCTAAGAATAGAAAACTAAGTCACTGGAGAAGACAAGACAGAATAGCTCGTAATTCTAGACGGAGTAAAGGTCCCAGAACAAGTCTAATCTTCTGACAGTGTTCAGGCAGACAGGAATGGCGTACAACTATACTGGTTTGATACAGACAGTCTGCCAAGGTTGTCTAGCTACGTTGCCTGAAATAAAACAAAGCTCGAGCCCCCAAACTCTAATCACTCTCACCGACACGGAGAGAGACAGAGTAAAATATTTAACAGCGACAAACTTTCGTAACTTCTCACACTGCTATGACTAAGGTCACTGAGGTAACAACTAGAGGTTGTAAAATTAAACTCACATTAATATTTAATATATGATAACACTTTGGGTGCTCCACTGGAGGCAGCCCTGTACATGAAAAGGGTGGTACACTTCCCTATATTCTATTGAATATCTAATATTATGGTTTGAATCTACTAAACTGTCTAATCATTGACGTAACTCTTTGGCCTATAGTATATTTTGAGTTGAATGATGATGGTGGTGGTGGCCAACGGTAAGTTTGGCCACTTATCTTCTGGTTCTCCGGCTTACACAGTGCGTGTAAACCCTAGTTAGTAGGCAAAAGTGAGATGGAGAGTGATGCTTCACAATGTCACACAGGTTGGCACATCTAAAGCTTGGTGCTGAAGGTGTCAAATCTGTGAAATATAGTGAGAGTACGTGACTCTTCTGTCAAGACATCTGTAAGCATCGGCCCTGGATTGTTCCTGATGGCCAATAACATCTCATACAAAATTGCAGAAACAAAATAGCATGAGCTATCTGTCCCTGCTCCCTATAAGTCCCTATCCTAGGATAAATAGTAAAACACTGACCTAGGGAAAACATTTCAATAAAATCATTCTATCCTTTCTTATAAGTGAATATAATAATTATTCAGTAATAATTAAACATCTAATCATATAATGCATATCATAATTATATTATTAAAATACAATAATTACAAAGTAATCTAGAGGTAGATACATATACAATCTATTAAACAGATTACATATTATAGATATTCATGTTCAAATTCTGATGCTATATTCCTAGCATATATTTAATATAGTGATTTCATGTAACATATTTTAAAATACACACAATGTAGGTAATTATCATAATGGAATGTGATAGACTGAAAGTTAATGGAGTGGCAGGCAAGAACAGGACTGCGAATTGGTGAGAAATCACCGATAAGAATTAACGAACATGCCTAGGATCTACCACGATAGTATTTGACATTCGTACACGTGTTTAGTAAGATTTCCTATTTTCGCGGCATCGAATTATTCTTTATTATCTCTAAGTATTCGCAATCACTATCACATCCTCGAATTATCACCACTATGAACGGCCTCATGTATTTCCTAAACTAACGGCTCGATTAGTATGGCCTAGTCTACTGTTATACGGACTAATCGAAACTTTGGTTTCTATCCGACTTTATCAAGTTTACAACTATCTCAAATCGGCCACACCTCTCTAAACCTCATGTAAAGGTAATTTTCTACACAGTTACGTTTTACCCTTTACCCTGCGTGCTTAGTAAACTACCTGTACGAAGTATAATATAGGCGATCGCGTGTAGTCGGTAAAATAACCTATTATCGGCGGTTGACACTATTTTACTACACACAGAAATATCGGGCACACACGACAATATTATATCGATACAAATAACTAGACATTACCCTTCTAATCTTCTGACCACACTTGGGTACGAAAACTGCTCTAGGAATCTTTCTAATATATCTAAATATATTTATGGCCGTAATACGCGCCAAAGATAAAACTCTTAACATTTTAAAAGTATTTTATAGAGCCTAGCGACTAGCAGATGTTTCAACCCCAACGTCTGGATTGCGAAAGAACGAGTGTAGCTATTTTTCTCCTGACCGGAAGTGGTCGTGCCAGGGAGTTCGTTTCCTTTAATTTATCCGACCAAATTGTGAAATAGTCGTAGCCATATTTGTAGATTTAAGCCTCTCCACCTATACTTCTGTACCGTATTATTTCCCACTAGAGTAATAACATTAAATAGCAGTAGATTTATGCTATAGCCATGGACTATCTATACATAGAAAAATAGGAATAAAACGAATATAGATTCTATATATAATTACATGAGGGTTTTTAAAGAGAATTTGCTCTACTTTACTCAAAAGATGATGGGGAAGCTGGAGACTTCGTCACAGGAATGAAAATAGTCCTCTTCCAATCTTTTGCTTAGTAGAAGAAGAGAATGTTTGTTTGTGTGTGTGTCCTTTATGCGTTCCCGAACGGTCCATCCGATTGAGTGAAATTTTGTACACATGTTCTCACCCACGCGGATCCAACTGAAATAATTAGTTAGTATAAAATCAATTTTTAATTTTTATTTAATTTTCTATTTTTATTTACATATTTGAGATCAGGGTCCAAAACTAAATCAGTTATGCCGCCCAAACGAAAAGCGATTGGTGGATCTACACCTCAAGCACGAAAGAAAAAGGCATTGAGAGGTTCAGAAACAGATTAAAATCAATTTTTAATGTTTATTTAATTTTCTATTTGTATTTTATGCGTTCCCGAACGCTCTATCCGATTTAGATGAAATTTTGTACAGATGTTGTTCTCACTCCCGCTGATCCAACTTAATAATTTTTCATCAAGCATGAAAGAAAAAGGCATTACGAGCTTCAGAAACAGACGAGCAACGGGAAAGGGAACGGGGCATATCAGAAACAAACGAGCAACGGGAACGGAAACGGGAGCATCAGAAACAGACGAACAACGGGAACGGGAACGGGAGCAGGGGCCGACCGCGTACTCTGTGCGCTTAGAGAAATGTATTTGAATGTTTAATGACTACTTATATGAATTCAATGATACGATCCCCGCCAGGAGCTGGGCGATGCCGAGCCGGGTCAGCTAGTGTGTGTGTGTGTGTGTGTGTGTGTGTGTGTGTGTGTGTGTGTGTACGAAAGGAGACGAAGCCTTGTTACAAACCTTTGAGAACAAAATTTTAAGACGCATCTTTGGACCCATTAGAAATACACAAAGTGGAGAGTGGAAAAGAAGAAGTAACAAAGACATTTATGATCTGTTTAATTCCCCGCTAATCACTGGTATCATAAAGGCTAATAGACTACAATGGCTGGGGCATATGGAAAGAATGGGAGATAATAGGGAAACAAAACTCGCTTACACTCAGGAAATAAATGAGCGTAGTGCATGTGATAATCAAGAAGGCGGTGGAGAGATAATACATATACAGACCTACAGGCACTTGGAATCAACGACTGGCAAGAGAAAATCCACCAGAGAGACGAATGGAGACGGATTGTATCTGCAGCAAAGAACCTCAATGGCTCGGAACGCTAAAGAAGAAGAAGATATATATATATATATATATATATATATATATATATATATATATATATATATATATATATATATATATATATATATATATATATAGGAATCAGTTTATGCTGCTGATAATACGTTTACATAAGAGCAATGGTTACATTTACAGATGATATAAACCCAAAGAGCAGAAGAAAAATATATCAAGTATGAGGGCACAAACAACAGTGTTTAAAATAAGGAAAACTTCAGGCGCATCAAAATCAAGGACGTCAAATGTGTCTATGTATAGCTACCTACTTATTTTAGTTTGTGTTTACTGTTAATGTCTTTTTTTTAAATATTGAGCACAACCCACTACTGGCAACGCTGATCGTATTCTGGTATGAACCTAAATAAATGTCAAATCCCGAAACAACCAAATAATCAATTTGATTATGCTTGCTTGCTTGCTTGTGTTCATTGGCTCCAACGCAAAGTCCTGTATGTCGGATGAAGGCATCCTGTTGTCCAACATCAGTGTGATGTCATACAGGACCTGAGGTTTGCGTGAGTATCCGTTGTCCCATGTCTGGCTTATTGGTGTGCAGACTGGTGGTTCCTCGCCATACAGGCAGACACTCTCCGACTTCGGAGGAATCGGCGATCCTATTGACTTCAGCCAGGACCCCGAAGGGACCTGTTGCCCAGGACGCTCGGCGAGGACGCGTCAATAGGTCTTGGCCAGTATATAACCCGGCCCTGGTGCCTTGGAAACACCTCTGCGTCCCAATTTGATTATTGCTCGCTGGACTTTAGGCGGCCTGGTGTGCCTTGCCAGTGAGAAAACCTGATCGTTCGGGTCCATGTCGACTGACGAACGTCAGTCGCGGCGATCGGGCAAATCTTGAGCTACAGCCTACGATGGGTGACGTTGTAATATTCTGTTGTGATAATATGGCCGTGTCCAGCGTGTGCCGCGTGGTCTAGTGATTACACACAAGCTTCACACGCCAGTGATCCGGGATTTGTTTCCGGGTCCGGTCAAGGATATGCACTACTGACGAGCTCAAACGGGAGCGAAACTCGAGTCTAGTGCTTCCACATTGACGAGGATAGGCCTTGGTTTCATACCATAATACGATCAGCGTTGCCAGTAGTGGGCAGTGCTCAATATTTAAATCTCAAATTCCGAAACAACCAAATAAATAAATGTCTTTTTTGTTTTATTTTTACTGTTACTGTCTGATTGTTTGTAATTATCCTGTATGGTTTTACTACTAGCGTGTGCAAAACAAATGTTTGATATAAATGTATCAGTCACAAATACTGGTTTCCCGTCACGAAAATGCTTGGACATTGTAGTCCGTAATAAATGAATCCCACCTATAAAGAGTTAAATCGTGTGCTGTCTTAAAGAGTTAAATCGTATGCTGTCTTTAGGCAATTTGACTTTACAAAATTATATTGTTTAAGAAGAGACTAAATTTAGCCAGAATTGGCGGCGGTTGTCACACTTTATCACAGAAAGGGAAATCAAGAGCATTGTTTAAAACTGCCCGTGGTTGGCGACAGGGATGCCAAAGTGGTGGGGTAGAGCAGTGTGTATTTGTGCCGATGGGTTTAGTGCATACGTTTGCAGTTATCTATGTCAGTTGTCATCCGGTTTTCTCCACAATAAATCAAGGATTGAATTTCTTTCCCAATTCATAACTTCGTCAAATTACACATTGGAGATATTCAAATCCGTAACACTGTATTCGGATCTTGTTCCCTTTTTTATATTGATGGTTATATTCAGTGGATCTACAAAAATGTATGCCCCATTGTCATGATGTTACTAACAGTCTTTTTGTCTTCTATTGTTTTATGTGATCTTTCAGTTCGATACTGTTGTCTTCATCTATCACTCTCGCCTTGTAATTCTGTCATTCTCGCCTTTCTTAATTGCATGGGTTTTACCATACTACGCATTCTTGAAGATCCGATCAAAATATGTTTCTGAACTTTACTAAACCAAATATAATGTTCGCAGACAAAACTACATGTCAACTAAAAGTTACTTTCAAAGATGAAGAAGCTAAAATGTCATAAACAAGTGTCAAGAACGGTACACAGCATAGAAACAGTACTGTACAAAAATGCATACATATGTTGGCGATGTTTTCAAAATCAATATTTAGGCAGCACCACGTGATTGTTATCTAGAACGGAATGATGTACGCGATTTTTAACATGAGTTGACAGTTAAGGTTATCAAAGTGTCTCTTTGTCAAGCAAGGATACTCGAAAGATATTCAAGAAGTGATAAAGTAATCTAAGGTAATATATTTTCAGAAAGTGGTTTATACTCTCTCTCTCTCTCTCTCTCTCTCTCTCTCTCTCTCTCTCTCTCTCTCTCTCTCTCTCTCTGTAGTGTGTGTGTGTGTGTGTGTGTGTGTGTGTGTGTGTTTATTTTGCGCTTTAAAAATGAATAATTGTTTATACTACGCTAACAATTTCTTAGATAAAAAATGCTTTAAAAAATAAAAAAAAAACAACAACACAAAATTAAACAAATTCGTAGCAACACTTTAATTATAAAACGAAACACAATAACTCAATAAATGACTGTACAACAACTAAAGTAAACAAGATACTAACCCAGTCCGCGCTATTAAATACTGATAAAAGTTACTGGACAAAATGTGAGGACCATGTGTTGAAAGAGGAAGAGGACTATTGGAGAAAGGATGGATTGAATTTTATGCAATCGAGAGCAGTCATCAACCTACTGGAATCGTCCGACACAGATTAAGGTATGGGCTGATCGCAGACCTTATTCTACGTACACACTTACTGGGATATTTTGCTCCAACTATTCAGACGAATTGCAGGCCCTAAACATTACAGCATCAACACAATGTCAATGGCAACAGTTTGTATTCCACAGTATCATAATATCAGTATCGTAATAATAAAAATTTTAATATGACGTCTATATATGCCTCTGGTCTCTATGTTCAGTTATGAAGCACCGGAAATGTTGAGTGGCAACTTATTTTGCAAGATTGTCCAGTATACAATTTAGTTAATTGTAAATGTTCTGCTTGATAACATAGAATGTAATATTCTAGAAGTTAACTAGAAAGAATGTGGGGTGATAAAGGAGATGTGTGACTATGCGTTATTCTGGTGAAAGTTTGATATCACGTCTTAAATGCATTCGTAATGAAATACATTTATAGGATATGTTACGGTATTGTCACGAAACGACCAGTGATTCTCTCCTCTTGTCCTAGTTATCATACCGTGGATTCTAATTTGTTTCTGACCCGACAGGGAATCCCTGTACTATTTGTGGAATAGAAAACGCGTCGGGAATACTTGCTAGACAAGTTTTCTCAACCAGGTCTTAGTCAGATATTACTGAGCTACCGTATGACAGTAGACGGTACTACTTGCTTCTGTTAGCGCGGAATGTTGGGCGACGCTTACGAAACCCGACACCCCACATTGTGTCAACGGCTTCGGGCGGAGGAGCGAAATTAGGAGGGTAGAAACCTTATCCTAGTGCGAGGAAATGCAACCTAAGAACTAAATGTCATGGCAGAGCAGACCAGGCCCTAAGCCTTGGTTGGCAACTGGTCTAGGATCGAAGCTCGGACAGGTGAAGCCTGTGGAGCTTCTGCAGCTTGTCTTGTTCCAGATCTTTGTTATCTTTCATCTGGAGTGCACTAGACAAGCCGAGAGAGGGATCATGCTGCATGGGCAACACATGGTCTCTTAATTCAGCCCAGGCTTTGTGTTATGTAGCGGTATAACCCCATTTTACTAACTATCGTCTGTCAAGACGGCAAGGTGCCAGTCAGTCAGCCAGAACTCACTGCGGCATGCAATATAGAACTATATTCAAGGGGCTAGCAGAAAACGTATGGGTCTCGACCAATCTTGGAAACGAGTATTTATGTTCATGAGGAAAAGTCGTTCTGGGCCTCACTGCAAGTTTCTACCTGGTAGCGACAACATCTACACGTCTCCTGTATTAACGTGTTTCAAAGAACATCTACATTTGAATGAGTTCATGGATCAAGATGCTGTTTTCGAAAGATAAGGTATTTGTTCTTTATAGATTTCTTACACATTGTGTTAATGTAAATCGGAGATTTAATAACAAAGGCCGAGTCTTGCCCTGAACTTGACGTGAAAAGGACAACCCTTGCATAAATACTGATGGTTAAAAGAGCGGTTGTTTTTGGGCGTTTGAGCTAATTCCCAGCTTGATTAATTTAAAAGCTTTACCGATCAACAGCTTCAGCCGATCTATCCGAGATTGTACGAGCAGGGCTTTGTGCTAACCGTAATGAAATAATCTTAAATTAGAAAATACGCATATATTGTAACGGGATCCAAGGTAATAGGATCTCTGTTACACCCCGAGCCCTGGAGTATTTGACTCTTTGTGAGTTTCCACTCGTTCAATCTAAACAATGACCACACCTAAGGGAGTGTTGATCACTGAAACAAAATTACGACACATTCTCCTATCCTTATCAAATAAGACAGAATTACTTAGAAATTTAACACACACACTTTAATTCAGAAAAAAAAAAAAAAAAACACCGCTGGGAAGAATACTGTAAGAACTGTCCTGGGAGACTTTCTTTTTCCGGTCGGTCAGATTTCCAGGAAAGGTGAGGGGGTACGAAAGAGCTTCCCATGAAAATCACCAAGGGAGTTTGAATGTTATTGTGCATGTGATAATCAATTGGGAACAAAAACAATTTGTTTCACCCAAAATCGTAAGTCCTTCCCTTCCCAGTGCTGCTCCTGGTTAGAACACAGATTCGATTTCTGGACGTCCAACAGATGTGCACGTATATTGATGGCCACGGACGGATATCCCTGGGTGGAGGATGCGTCGTTACATCCACCCAGCCTCCATCTGATCCGTCAGAGCTTTCAGACACAGTAACAAAGGGGGAATCTGAAAAAAAAAAAACGATAAACAATCCCCCGGTGAATAACCTATGCCTAGTCCCACCAATTATGCACATAACAGCCCACACTCTCCTCCCGCAGTTTCCTCTTTCAGCTCTCCTAGAACCGATCCCAAAGGATTTTCCCCAACCGATCCTATCCATCACGACCAGAACGAGATTTCTCCATCAAATCCTCCCAAGAAGGGACCATGACATTTCAAAAGAACTCTAGATCACGTCGTGATAGGGATAGTACTTCATCCTCCTCCCTGAATCCTCCATCCTAGAAAGTAAAGACACTAAGGGCCAAAATACCTAAAGGAGGCAATCAGAGAGTAAACTTCATAGATCGCCACGCCACAAGCTGATGGAAAGCCAAAGTTAACCAAACTTTCCAAGAAATGAAGCCAACGCTTCCGCTAAACCGACAGAGACCAAATGCCAAGGTTTCCCCGTGATTAAGCGTCTTTAACCGGCGATATAGGACTGTTGCAACCTAATAAAACTATCAGAATAGAATGAACAACGGTCCCCAGAGAATTCGCATCCTACCTATTGGACCGTTGCTCTTGACACTCACCATTGAAACAGGAACACCCTTTTCCCTCATATACCTTCCTTCCCAAGGCCATAGGAAACAGGAAATTATAGTATCCTATAGGCTTATCTCTCTGCCTAAACAAATTATCCAAACAGGACTGGTCAATGCATTAGAACTTGATGAGAAACAAGATCTGCAATTGAACGGCCTTCTCGGACGACCCGTGAGCAACCACTATTTATGAGTCCGTAACAACCTCTACGTCACGCCTTGAGCGTTCAACTTTAGTGCACGAAAAGACGTAAAGAATATGAAGACACGAGGGGTTTTCCTGACTATATCTAATTCCGGCAGATCTTGCAACTAATTGATTGATTGGTTGATTGATTTAGAAACCGACATCACAGTATTCGGGGCATTCCCATAAGCGCTCCGTCACCATCCTCAGAAGCCAGCGAAGAGTTCCGACCCCAATAGTACCAGTAGCAATCTGATTATATGTGCGTCTCACCTTTCCTCTAAGCGTCGAGCATCGGCCAGATCCATTCGTCACTCCTCGCTGTCGCATTCTTGCCAGACCATGGTGATCCATTTGCTCCTCCGAGGTGTACACGTGCTCCCACAAGGCCGCAACCACGTCTGTCTTGTCATGCATCAATACTCCACCATGTTTTGCAGAGCCAGCCAATCTGTCTGCCTGTTCATCCCCCAGCACACCAGCATGCCCCGGAGAAAAGATCCAGACGATGCTTGCCACCCGTGACTTCGGAAGCGAATCAAGCCACTCTGCACGAAGCTTGCCTGTCCTCACCCTACTCAGCATGCTTTCTGAGTCAGTTACAATCACGACGTGTGTGTGTGTATCGTATTCGCCGTCCAGCGGAAAGCTGCACTGATTGCCTCTACCTCCATTCTTAAGCTAGATGTTGTGGTATCATATGCCAGGCTCTCCTGCACCAAACGTCGACCATTAGCCTTTGCCAAGACCCCCAGGAACTTCTACAACCTCTCAAGACCGAACCATATGTATAGATAATCACATCACCCGGGCGAGCATTATCCTGAATTAGTTGCTGGATTTCCACTTCCGTGGCCTCTGCTGGCCACTCCCTACACTCCCGGCTCAATGCGATTATAATTCTGCACAAGTCTAACTGCTCCGCTGGCACTCCTCTCCTCGCCTAATATTCTCCAAGATGCACACCTGTCTGATCGTATCCTCCGCCTGAGCCATCCATGATTTCCCTCTTATCAGTCGCTGGCCCTTAACTGCGTCCAGCGCCCATTGCAACGGGTGATCTGTGTCAGCAGCTACTCTAAGGTATGCCATCGCCTGTATCACCTTGAGCCTACCCTTGTGACAACGTCTCACTTCGCACACAGGCACTCCGCTCCTCCATACGCACTCAAAGAAACATCAATTGCGCGTATGGCATTTCTATTATTTAATTCAGGCGAACCCGATACAATCACAAGATATATACAGGCGGTAATTTCACATGAATATACAAATGTCGCCCCTTCATACTCTGATAGCATATCCTATACTCGTTATTCTCAAACTAGCATTCTCGCACGCTAAGCATTTGCTCTCATGAATCACAAGTGTCCTCCTCTGAAACTGTCGTACGTCTGACGTTTTCAAACTCAACGGCTGGGCTTGTTGTGCCCGACCCCGTGCCGTTGTGTGAGCCCCGTGCTGTCTCAACAGTCTCGTTGTACTGCAGTCTGTCCGTGCTAGAAGAGGTCAGTCGGTGTACTGACATCTAGTCCATTCAGGGCAGTGTCCTGTGAACTGTCGTCCCCTGCTATCACTCGGTTTGGTTCTACCGTTACTCTGTCTAAGACACGATAGTGTCCCTTCCTAAGTCCTGTTTCCACTTCATCTACTGTCCTGTAGATGTCCTGTCTTATGACCATCCTATGTCCTGACCTAGGTCCTGTCTCTAGCCTATCACTATACTGTAGATGTCCTATCTGTCTCCTATATGTCGTTATCTCAGTTGTCTTAACTCTATTCTGTCCCTTGTCCTCTCTATGTCCTCTATTCACATCCTCATCACTCTGACATTCTCGCATGCCCCCCCCCCCCCGGTATTGTGTCACCAACTTGATCACAAAGGGTGTGACACAACGTCGCATCTGCACATATAAAAAAAATTAGTCGAAACTAATTTGTCGGAGTGTTGTGGGAATTCGTTAAACACTCACTTTAGGTGCCACTCTGATTCATACGGGTATGACACACTGTTGAACTATCTATCCTCTGGTTTATGATCAGTTTAACATACTTATCATGTTGCCAAGAGTCACTACTTTCTTACACTCCACTACTGGAAGCTGTTAACGAACCAAGGTTATTTGTCTTATAATTATGGTTAAATCATAATATGCAACGCCTTTCAAACATCCGAAATTGATGTCCCGAAACAATCTGTTCCTTTCGGACACAGATCATGAATATATTATTCATGGCTTCCGTGAAATGTTACTTCAACATCTTTTACAAGCTGCGTTTCTGATGATTTTCCCCTGTCTAGCTCTCGCTTGTTGGTAGATTACTCATCTGTGTATTCATCACCCCCATTAATCCGATGTGTCCCTTGTGAAAGTGTGATCTCCCTTACTTCAAAATTGCTGTTTGTTCGTTATATGTTTGTATTCTGTTTGTTTGCGTGTTCTCTTCTTCTAAGTGTATGTTTAACCTAGCTTAATAGGTGTGTGTTTATAATCTGTGTAGTTCAGGTATTCAAGTGTCACAGGTAGGTTTCTCTATCTCACAAATGAAGACCTATGCTTAATTTATGAGATCAGTTGCCGAACTGCGATCCTTGAAAACATCATTACAGTTGCAATGTACATTTAATTTAACACATATAAAATCATTACACGCTCACATGTGTTACACAGGAGACGAAGACAAATCATTAGGGAAAAAACATGTGTGCAAAAAGCGCACCAATATTCATACATTTCATTTTAATACATTCATCCGTCCTTTCATCCATCTTTCACTCTCTTGGTTGCACAAAGCGTTATTAAAAATATTTATCATATTGAAATAAAATATGCTAGTTTTAAAGACAATAACAAGCTGGTTTGCATTTACTCGTATATAGCAAAAGTTTTATACTACACAATCTATTTACAGGATTGTTGTATTGCTCTGGGCAATGCTAAAGGGCGAAAACTGTAATTACTTTGTTGTAGTTTATTGATATATTATTGATCAGATATGACTGAGCTACCGTATAACAGTAGACGGTACTACCTGCTTTCTGTTAGCGCCGAACGTTGGACGGCGCTTACCAAACCCGACACCCCACATTGTGCCAACGGCTTCGGGCGGAAGAGCGCAATTGGGAGGGTACAAGCCTTACCCTGGTGCGAGGAAATGCAAGCTAAAGACAAAATGTCATGGCAGGGCAGACCAGGCCCTAAGCCTTGGTTGGCAGCTGGTCTAGGATCGAAGCTCCGACAGGCGGACAGTTAGAGCATTGCTTTGCTGATCCGGCAGCTTCTGCAGCTTGTCTTGTTCCAGATGTAGGGGTGTTACCTTTCCTCTGGAGTGAACTAGGCAGGCCGAGAGAGGGATCATGCTGCATGGGCAACACATGATCTCTATATTTTAGCCCAGGCTTTGTGCTATGGAGAGGCAATAACTCCATCCCTGGTCTTAACTGGTCTCGGAATCAAAGCGAGAGGCAACTGTTACGGGTTATAAGTCCCTGTCAACTGGCATAGACATGGGGCGCCACGCGTTGCCTCTGACGGTGGGAGACACCTACAGGTGTCACTGATCAGCTACCGCCCGCCTCAAGCTGGGCAGCCCCCGGCCAATTGGGTGCTGATCCACCACAGCCTGCCTGCTTCAATGGGTGCTTGGGGCTAGGACAAAATCTGAATCGCAGGCTGTAAAACCAATGCACCGGGTACAAACAAAAATAATAATAGAAACCTCAAGCTACGGCTTGCAACCTGGACCGTGAGAACCATGTGTCCAGGATTTTCCACTGACTTGACCAATATTGACGATGTGAGAAAAACGGCTGTGATTGATGCCGAACTCAATCGTCTTAACATTGATATTGCTGGCCTGCAGGAGACTCGCCTCGCTTAGGGAAAACAATTACACCTTTTTTTTGAACGTAGAGGGCAGGCAGAAAAAAGGCAACACGGTGTGGGCTTTGCAGTGAAGAATTCGCTACTGGGAATGATTGAAATTCCAGCAGGAGGAAATGAAAGACTATTGTCCCTGCGCTTGGCAACCTCTTGTGGGTTTGCCACCATTATTACTGCATATGCACCGACACTCGATTCTTCTGATGATGTGAAGGATTCGTTCTATGAGGAGTTAGACTCCGTGATCAAGGCAGTTCCAAAATCTGACTACATTTATATGCTCGGTGATTTCAATGCTCGTGTGGGCAAGGACTCGAGTTCATGGTCAGTGTGCCTTGGAAAATACAACATCGGTCGCATGAATGAAAATGGGCAAAGGCTGCTGGAGCATTGCACCAGGAATGACCTATGTATTACAAACTCCTTTTTTAAAACAAAGGAGATGCATAAGGTCACATGGAAACATCCAAGATCCGGCCATTGGCACCAGCTGGACTTCATCATCACACGGAGACAACATCTGAACCATATATCATTGACTCGAAGTTACCACAGTGCTGACTGTGATACGGATCATTCTTTGGTTGTTGCAAGGGTTAGACTGAGGCCAAAGAGAATCTACACAGCTAAACACAAATCTAGCCCCAGGATTAATATTATTAACACTCACGATCCTTTGAAAGTGCTTTCAGTTTCAACAGCAACTTGAAGACGCTTTCACTGATACACCAGACAATTGTACAGTAAATGAAAAGTGGGGTCAAATTAAGGAAACTCTTTATAAAACTGCCGTAGGGGTTTACGGCACTGTGGATCATAAGAGGCAGGACTGGTTTGCGGCAAACAGCGAGACTCTGCAGCCCTTGATTGATAAGAAGAAGAAAGCTCTCTTAAGAAACATAGAAAGACCAACGCGTAACACTCTGAGTGAACTAAGGCAAGCTAGGAAGGATGTGCAAAAGGCTGCCAGGCAGTGTGCAAATGATTATTGGATCAAGTTATGTGAGTCCATTAAAATCGAAAGTGATAAGGGAAACATAAGAAGCGTGTATGAAGGAATAAAGAAAGCCTGTGGTCCAATGATCAAAAGAAGTGCACCATTGAAAACCTTGACTGGAGAAATCATAACTGATAAGAAACAGCAGATGGACAGATGGGTAGAGCACTATTTGGAGCTTTACTCAAGTGAGACCAAACTAGCGGAAGATCCCCTCAACGCCATAGAGGCTCTACCAACTCTTGACCATCTGGACACACTTCCCACCATAACAGAAGTTAAGTGTGCTATAAATGAACTTGCATCTGGCAACGCTGCAGGTAAGGATGGGATTCCAATACAGGCTATCGGGAGTGGGCAAGACACACTCACTCTACAGATCCACCAGCTAATACAGCTATGCTGGCGAGAAGGACAAGTCCCACATGATTTCAAAGATTCAAGCATCATAACACCGTACAAGAACAAGGGCGATCGGAGCGACTGCAACAACTATAGGGGTATCGCACTTCTGTGTATTGTTGGAAAAGTATTTGCCAGAATTGTTCTGCGCAGACTTCAAGTCCTAGGAGATCAAGTCTACCCCGAATCACAGTGTGGCTTTCGACAGAACCGGTCTACCATTGATATGATATTCTCATTGCGACAAATGCAAGAAAAATGCCGTGAACAGAATCAACCACTGTTTATTGCCTTCATCGACCTTACAAAGGCATTTGATTTGGTCAGTCGTGAGGGTCTGTTTAAGGCACTAAAGAAGACTGGTTGCCCACCAACTCTTGTGTCCATTGTGGAATCGTTCCACACAGGAATGAAGGGTATAATCAAGTTTGATGGTGCAACTTCTGAAGAGTTTGAAATCAAGAGTGGAGTTAAGCAAGGTTGTGTATTAGCTTCAACCATCTTTGTAATATACTTTTCACGTCTACTGAAATATGCCTTTCGTGATCAGGATGGTGGTATATACATTCACTCACGCTCAGATGGTGGCCTAACTTCTCAAAGATTGAAGGCCAAGACCAAAATTAGGAGGGTACTGATCAGAGAGTTGCTTTTTGCAGATGATGCTGCAGTTACGACCCACACTGAGGAAGAATTGCTACGTCTACTATCTGCATTCTCCAATGCTTGTTCCGAATTTGGTTTAACAATTAGCAAAAAGAAGACACAGATTATATCACAAGGTGCACATGAGGTACCATCAATCTTTATTGACGACGCCGAACTAGAGATGGTAGACCATTTTACATATCTAGGATCAGTGGTAAATAGCAAATTATCCCTAGATCAGGAAATCAACATCCGGATTGGTAAGGCAACAACAATGAACAGGTTAAGAAAAAGAGTCTGGGAGAACAGGAAGCTTACTGCCAAAACAAAAGTCCTCGTCTACCAAGCATGTGTCCTTAGTACTCTTCTTTATGGCAGTTAAACCTGGACAACTTACTCACACCAAGAGAAACGTTTAAACAGCTTTCATATGCGGTGTCTGCGAAGAAGTCTTGGTACTAAGTGGCAAGACAAAATCACAAATACTGAAGTATTGGAAAGATCTGTTTGTGTGACGGTTTATTCCATGCTCATTCTTCGTAAACTTAGATGGATAGGACATCTTAGGAGGATGGATGATGGTAGAATACCAAAGGACATCTTTTTTGGTGAATTACAGACGGGTAGGATGTCTCAGGGTCGGCCTCTACTACGATACAAAGATGTGTGTAAGCGGGACATGATTGATACAGGCATTGATAATGCACATTGGGAGCAAGTCGCCGCTGAACGTGTTGCATGGAGGGCAACTATCAGAAATGGAATAAAGACAAAGGAGAAAATGATTGCAGATAAAGCACACACAGAGCGTGAGAGACGTTAGAAGGTGCACAATGGTGGAAATGACCATGTTTTGACGTGTATCTACTGTGGGCAAACATTTGCAGCAAGAATTGGCCTTACCAGCCACACTTGTCACCGCCATGGGTCGTAGTTATTAAGCCTTTTTGAAACACAATGTACCAAACTATCGTCTGTCAAGACGGAAAGGTGCAATGAATAAACTGGTTGTGAAAATACTAATTATAGCTGCCATTCATGGAAACATACATAAACTTGTTTTGTTGGTCTAGCTGAGACAGTTACATTTCACGTGAAGTATCATTTGCATGTAATAATTTACAGCGGCTTGGCTAAAAGTGTCCACTTGTAAAGTGCAGCAGATTTACATTTTATTAACAGTTTGGTCACATTCTGCGACGTCAT
This sequence comes from Cepaea hortensis, assembly GCA_963921405.1. NCBI lineage: Eukaryota > Metazoa > Mollusca > Gastropoda > Stylommatophora > Helicidae > Cepaea > Cepaea hortensis. Next base: position 65,025,416 of record OY992883.1, read on the forward strand.
CTAAATTTGGTTATTCAATGACTATTGTCTTTATTTACACGTTAAATTGTGACTCCTTGTGACTTCGTTTACTATGGCTATGAATTGTCGAGACAATTTTGCAATCATGAGAATTTAAGTACAAATTCGTTTCCGTTAAGTTTTAATATACCTGGCATTTAAATGTAGACACGGCAGACATGAATTTGACAAATACGAAATGATAAGAATCTACGTGAATAACAATGCAGGGGGTGCTGAGCAGTCATTATGTTCTCCTGTAGATGAGATTACAAAGAAGGGGATACTCCAGAATTTTCCCCATATTTTCCCATATTTTATTACAAAAGTCATTGATTATTATTAATATCATTAACGCATTCAGGGCCAAACAAAAGATACGTTTCCACCCAATATGGTACACAATCAAATGAACAGGTATTATAATATAAATTTACGTTCACTGGAGAAGATACTGCGAAACAAAACAAATAACACAGTGATCCTAGTAGGGCGATATATTGTCCTTGTGTCCAAATTGTAGGTCAAATTTTGGGATACATTAGCCTTCAACAATGAAACAGTTAATATTACTTTCTCCCCCGATGTGTCTCCACCTTGCTGTGGTGGGGGAATTGCGTGTCCCATTGACCCCATCTGCTTGCCGATGGATGAAAACTACATATCGGACAGCTTATGGGATAGGGGCCAGACTAAGAGAGACACAACCTGCTGCTCTGCGTGTAGACTGAGGATAGCAGTCAAAAGATTAAATCAGGTACACGAAGGCAGAAGACCTTGGTCTGGACAATACTCTAAGGCTCTCTGTCGAGGGCTGTGGCTGAAAGCCTCTAAGCCACAAACCCTCGGATCTGAGAGCCGGGCCGATACCCACCTACCGAAAAATAGAGGTGAGATACTGAGCAAGCTACATGCTCAGGTCTGATACATGTTCGAAGGCTCTCAGCTGGGGAATATGAGGGATTCCCGGATGAGAGGGCCTGGCCGTTTCTCGTTCACTGCTGCACGAAGATAAGGTGTTGAGCCGGCAGCACATGTAGCCTACCTCGTGAGCGAGTACAAAAAGTCAGAAAAGTGCTTCAGTCGAATGAAATGGCTACGAAAACTGTCTGTATCTAACTCATAGAGAGTGTAGACAAAAGTTGAAAAACGTCTCAATAACACGAAATGGAACGCACATCGAGCGAACCTATTGCGTGGTCCAAAGTCAAAAGCAAAAGCTTACCGAGTGGATGTCGCCCGCAGTCTGACCGTTCCTGGTGTGTGCTTGAGCGACCAGTGGCAAGCGAGATGCCCAACACATGGAAGTGAGGAACTAAAGCAGCCATGAGCAGGACGTGGCAACTCCTCGGATGAGCCCAGTCTCAGAGCAATATGTGCCGGCTCTGCAATTATGGAAGCCTCCTTGGATAGCGAGGGAATGCCCTTGGTCTGCCCCTGCCTTCCCTTGAGGGTTGACCATGATGTCGTTGACCGTTCTATCTTGACCAGCTGAGATGTGGGCGGCATCACAACAATAAGTCTAACGTGCCTCGAAACCCGAGGAAGGCTAATCTCATTTAAAAATGCCCGCCGAAGCCGGAAGTGCCGTCCTACGGGTGGCAAAATAAAAATTGGCACTACGCATTTACGTCCGAGTGAAACGTCTCGTCCGAATGTCTCTCGTGCTAGGAACAGCTCTGACTACCTAGTTTCCGAATGCCGCTCTTGTTTGGAACAGCTCTGACTAGATAGTTTTCCTTATGTCCGTCGTGCCTGGAACAGCTCTGACTAGATAGTTTTCCTTATGTCCGTCGTGCCTGGAACAGCTCTGAAGGGCACAAAACAAGCACATGTCCGAACCGAAAACTCGCTGAGTGGATACCGTCTGCAGACTGGCCTGGTTTGTGCGGGAACGGCGCGTGTTGAAGTAAAGCCCAAATATTGAAGTGAGGATTTAAAGCAGCCATGAGCAGGACGTGACGATTCCCTCGGTGAGCCCAGCACCAGGGCGCTATGTGTCGGCCCTGCAACTATGGAAGCAACCTTGGATGGCGGAAAATGCTATGGACTGTCCCTGCCTTCCTTTGAGGGATGACCGTTGTCTTCGACCGTTCCAACTTGGCAAGCTGGGTTGTAGATGGCACCACAAAAGTGAGAGTCTCCCAGGAATGCTACCTGGTCAAAAAAGCACGCTATAGTCGGATGTGTCTGCCTACGGGTTTCGGCCCAAGGGCGCATAACAGACACACCGCAATCACATCTGAAAAAACACTCCGGATGAACGCAAAGAAGAAGAAGAAGATATTACTTTCATCATCATTACAAGCCGCATAGCAGCTTAGTTTCTAAGAATGTATAGGGGATTAACAAGAGTCGGTTAAGATAAAATAGTATAGTATAATGCTAAAACAATAATGACACAATATTTGTTCCTGCAGTACATTTTCACTCAGAAATGCATTAATAGCATGCAATGTAGTGCAAGATAAAACATCGCAAGGTAGGGACTTCACGTGTGACACATTGACCCAGGCAGGTATCTGCATTCTTACATTTAAAACAAAATAAACATTAGGTGCATGGAATACCAGAACAATTGTCTTCTTCTTCTTCTTCTTCTTCTTCTTCTTCTTCTTCTTCTTCTTCTTCTTCTTCTTCTTCTTCTTCTTCTTCTTCTTCTTCTTCTTCTTCTTCTTCTTCTTCTTCTTCTTCTTCTTCTTCTTCTTCTTCTTCAGCATTCCGAGCCATTGAGGTTCTGTGCTGCAGATTCAAGCCGTCTCCATTCGTCTCTTAGGTTGACCTTCTCCTGCCAGTCGCTGATTCCAAGTGCTTGTAGGTCTGTATGTATATTATCTCTCCACCGTCTTCTTGGTCTACCTCGGGGTCTACGGTCATTTATTTGTTGAGTGTAAGCGAGTTTTGCTTCCCTATTATCTTCCATTCTTTTTATATGCCCCAGCCATTGCAGTCTATTAGCCCAGAACAATTGTACAAAAAGAAAAGTTAACAATTATCACAATGGACATGGAAAAGAGGATTATTCATGTCCTTGACATATAAAACGTCAGATGGGAGATATCTGGGCCGCAGTGTTCAGATGTAATTACCATGTACATTTCAGGAGGGTAGACGTCGAGCTGTCGAAATGATAGGAGCGCTTAAACTTATGGCACGCTGATGAGGAGTTAGACGGTTCGATCTCTACACCGGCATTTAGTTGGACTTAAACGTTTAATTCTTGTTCAGAAAGCACTAGCAAACTACAAAATGTATAATTGCCTAAAAATAAACCTAGGGTTGATCAAAGAATATTAAATATGTTCTGTTTTCTTCAGGAGGGCAACATCGTCATAGAGTGGCTGGAATCACGCTGCATTAGCTAACAGCTAAAGAAGTTTATGTTTTTAAATCTCAAACACATGGTTTCAGAATCACTCGATGAGATTTCGGACCTGGAAAAGTTCAGGCAAGAGAACTGTCGTGGTTTTGATTGAGAATCAAAACTAAAATGAAACAGAGGTAGAACAATTAAATGTTAGTAGTATGTCAGGTGGTAATAAAGTCTTTAATCTGGTGCAATACGTCATAGATTACGTCATTTTTTACTATACGAGGAGTATAGCACCAGATTGAAAACGGACCACATTTTTGAATTTTTGGGGGGTATTATCTTGGGTTACTTCCGGTTGCCTTTTGACTACTGCCTGTTGACTACTTCCAGTTGACTCCCGGTCCCAGGGGCGGGTGGGCGGCGGCGGACGGACCGGCGCGAAACGGACCGGACATCGTCACGCAAACCGGCGCGAACCGAACCGAACCGGGGCACCGCGGTAGCGCGACCCGAACCAGGGACGTGGTGTGATCGAGCCCCAGTCATGTAGATATCGACCCCTTCGATGAGGAGACCGAAGTCAATATGACAGATTGAAAAAATGTTTTGGACCTTGACTCGAGGTACCCCGAGTATCCAGACTTGGATGCATGAATAAACTTTTCCACGGCTCAGCATGATAGCTTCAGCAGGTGTCCATACCCATGTATCAACTTTAGGCGAGTGGTGAAAATCTGATTTGAAAATATACTAGCTAGGCATACATTATTATTAAAAATTAAGCCCAATAAAATAATAAACAGCTAAATTTCTTGTATGTATAGCGGAGATTATTAATGTGAATATAAAAATATTATTCTCAAGTAATATAAGCAATAACTTGCTAAGCTAATCATAAATAATAGTAATAAAATTAAACCCCACAGTTATATCCCCTTAATAAACAGAAGAAAAGTATCCCAAGGGAGGCGATTCGTGTCTCTTGACTCAACAAGAATAAATTTTCTCCCTTCATTGCACAGTAGCAAATGGTACTTTCGACAGGTAAACTTCATCCAGGAGTCTTGCTTTCCGTCTTTCTGTCTTTTCTTTACGTCTTTATCGGTAAAACATTCCTTTCTTTTCCAACACCGGCCAGCTCTTATCATTACTGGAGATAACCACGCACACTAAAGTGGGCTGACACCAGCGCAGGCCAACTCGAGTTGATTTTTACCTCAGATAAACACGCCCACTGAGGCGCTCTGGTTGACCGTTAACATAATTAGTGCGCAGTGGTCTTTCATGCAAGAGAGGGAAATTTGCGTTTAAGTATGGTAAAGTTAAGTCGGCATATTAAAATAAAATTCAGCACAAATATGTATTTCTATTTGCTGTAAATATGGTTCTTCTGGTTGAATTAAAGCAAACTCCTATAAATCTACTTCGACCAAAGATACGCTGTGAAATCATTTATACCCCCAAGTAGACTATAAGCAACACATATAAGCATACAAAAGCATCGTGTGCCAGGTAGACTTGCGTAGGGCGATCATGTCTATTTTTAATACGTCGGCAACGCATTAAAATATAGTGGTGTAAAGCGCTCTCATGTCATTTTGAACAAATGTGGGCTATGTCCTAACCTCCTCGTACTTCTAGGTAGCTGAATGCCTGGTCATTCATCATAATCTAATGCTATCAACAGCATCATCATGTGCCATATCGGTAAGCGTGGGCGGTCATGACTCGTAAATATAACTGTCTATCTTTTACATATTGCAGTCAAGTCTAACGCATAGTATGTATAGGACGGTCAACACTATACATATCAATTACATGACATCGCAGTCAGCCCCAGCATTCTGTGGAGTGTCGTGCTTCCTGGGCAAGTTTGCAGTTGTCTTTCTGAAATAACGGTACTCATGTCATGTGTGTGTGTGTGTGTGTGTGTGTGTGTGTGTGTGTGTGTGTGTGTGAGTGTGTGTGAGTGTAAGTGCGCGCTCATAAGAAACTTAAATATATTCCTTCGCCAGACATCTATAACTGCAATGATGTCACTTGCGTGTGTGAGTGCGTGCCTGCGCGCGTGTGTGTAGGCATGCGTGGGTGTGTGGTCGTGTGTGCGCATGCTTGTGCGCGCGTGTAGGAAATTTAAATATGTTCCTTCGCCTGACGTCTTATGATATCTCTTGCGTGTGTTAGTGCGTGCTTGCGCGGGTGTGTGCGTGCGTGCGCGCGCATGTGCGCGCTCGTAGGAAACGTAAATATGTTCTTTCCCCTGACATATATAACAGCAATGATGTCTCTTGCGTGTGTGAATGCGTGTGTGTGGGTGCGTGTGTGTGCGTGTGTTCGCTCATACGAAATTTAAATATTTTTCTTCGCCTGACATCTATAACTGCAATGATGGTAATGGGAAAACCATAACACATGCTCACTGGCTGGCGCTGCACCCGATCACCCATGGCTAATGGTCACATCCGTTCACATATGACGCTGCTCCCGGTCGTATATGTAATGCCAAACAAACCACAGGCTCACTGGCTACGAGATATCAAAGAGGGCGTCGCACGGGTGTGATGGGACTACACTACTATGCCGCCGAATGGGAGAGTGGCTGTGAAGTGGGTGTAAGACGGGTAGATAAGTGCTTCTGATCATTGTTAAGGGGTAGTCGAGTGGTTGGGTTAGTAGATAAATATGTCCATTCCTTGATAAGAGCTGGGGGTTAAGTCTCATATTAAAAGTCTGGGGCATGAACACATAGTTGGCTAAGGTGAGGGTGACCTGCTGAGTGACCCAACACGTGACGATACCATTAATGAACGTGCGAGAACATGTTCAGACATGTCTTTGGGGGGAAATCGGAGGATGACTTAGAGGTACTTACCGCATAACGATACAGCCGACACACTTGGGTAATGGTCACATCGGATCAAATATGGCGCTGCTTCCGATCGCATCCATAATAAATACAACCAGACTACATGCTAACTAGCTAAAAACCGGTAAAAATGGCGTCAGAGCCGGGTATAGCTGTAATGATACAGATAAAACACATAGATAAGAAGGATACTACACACACACACACACACACACACACACACACACACACACACACACACACACACACACACAAACACACACAAACTGTCGAGTATCGAGCAAAGGGACCTAATTCTGGATGAATAATTCCACAAGCGCCTATGTCGTGGTGATAGACCACGACCTTAGCACGTGATATGTAAAGGTCAGACATGTCCAGACAATATTCCTCTGAGTCATTCTAAGTCAGCAGAGATCGTGTACATAGCGTCTACCATTCACCGTCTAGAAGTACCGGTCTCAGTGAACAGCAACCAGCTCACAGTGTTACAAGTCGCTAACGGTAAGTTGGCTTTTTGATAAAGCTTTCACATTTTCGTTGTGTTTCTACAAGTAGGCATATGGGTAACCTAACAATACTAGTATAATTCAGGGGATATATGGTGCTAGATGCATATATCTGAAGAGACAAGCCATTTCTTCCTATAGTATTGAAGGCTGGGTCGACATGGAATAGAGCTGGCATTCGAACTTTTGAACACATCACTATGGTGGTACCGTAATAATGTAGGTAGTAATGTGTAGTTGTAAGGGAAGGTGAAAGTGTACTGCAGGGTCCACATACCCATTATCGATAGAAATATATGAACTGTGTAACAGAAAGTGCATGTCAGATACATAGCTAATATCTGTAATATCCATGTCTACAACGCTGATAAAGTCTCCTATTCTTATCTGTTTTACAGATACCGAGGCCCACGAAAACCTAATTAGCAAGCTGTGGAGCATACTAAGAGCTGAACCATACAGCTATTGCATGGCGTGTCTTAATGTCCCACAAAATCAAGAAGCCGAGAATCCATTCAGTCATTCTTGTGATTATGGTGAGGGTGGTAGTTTTGCGGACCTAGTAACGGTTCGATTGCGGGATGTACTACAACAGAACTTCGCCAAACAAGAAATAATCACATTAAGAATTGACGAGTGAATCCTCGACTATAATCGACAACAGGATACTCCAGAACCATCCTCACCAAACGTCGAACGAACATCGTCATCGGAATCCTTAACCTTTAGTCAATCCACACTAGCAGACGATTATTAAAACACCTACATAAAAACAAAATGGATGTAATATACTTACAGTCCTGTATTTAATAGCTGACCAGTCCTCAATACGAAGAAAACTACAGTGGGTGTGAGGAGACTGTATATGTATATCACTGGTATTCTGACTTCACAGACTGTAGCTCACAGTGACAACAATGCAAGTAACACGGCGCCCTCTACGCTATCTATTTTATCATGGTTAAAGGTCATGTGGCGAGCATGACCCGCATTCCCCAACCCAACTCAAACATAGAACAGGTCAACGAGCGGGTAGTAGAACGCTTAGTCGCCCCATACGGACAGCCACGTCAGCTTAATCTGAACCGCTTGACCTAAGAAACTGGATGAAACCTGTTTTACGCGTGGCTCAAAAACTAGTATATAAACCCGAGGCTGGTAACACTTAAGCATTGTGATCAGAAGATGACTACAGACCTCAAGACTGTGCCTGCTAACTGGGTCTACATGACTCGTAGTGGTGAGACTATTATACCAGTGGGCGGTGGTGATAAGGCCGTGTTTGTCTCATCCTACAGAGAAATGAGCACGTTACACATCCGAATATTTTACGATTAATCCGACAAGAAATTCCCGACTACGACGGGTATGACTCTTACTCGGCAAGAATATGAACAGATGAGCGCCATGCATCGCGAGAACCTAGCTGACTTTGACAGACTCAACCAAGTTAACCAAGCCAGTAACGAAGTCAAACAAGGTACTAACAGGTTCCAAATTGCTGTATGTAGCTGGGGCGCAGTGTTGGGGTGAGCGCCCAACATTGATTAAATACCCCAATGGCTCGTGAATACATAACCTCTGCAGCAAAAGTCCAACTCCTGGCCTTCACGTGGCGGAACTGTTTTAACTAACAGGAGAAGGGGCGGCGGCGAGTATCTGGCGCCGGAAAATAACCAGTGTGCTCTAGATGTGTATACACATACATGCATGTGCAGACACGTGTGTGCGTGTGTACACATCTAAACTCGAGTGAGACCACAGTCTGCTCTAGCAAAGGAAAGGTGCTGAAGACGGAGGCAACCAGCCAGGAGGCGCACCACAGAAATCATGATGCCACGCAATTACGCAAAATGGAATATGTCGACTGCTGCTAAACGTTATGGTGCTCGCCCTGCTTTGGACCCCCAGGCAGGTGCAGTGCCGGGCCCTATGTCTCGAAAGGGTCCAACCCCAACTACTGGAGGTCCTTCTCAGATGTCCTGTGGAGCCAGGGGACATGAGAATAGAACAGCTGGCCATACTAAACTAAGACTTAAAATAATGCACTGGAATGCGGAGGGAGTCAGCAACAAAAACATAGAATTAGAAAACATCCTGGACAAAGAAAAAGTAAGCATATGTTGCTTGCAAGAAACTCACCTCAACGAAAATATAGCCTTCAAAATCAGAGGCTACCAGTGTTACCGATCTGACCGAAAGGACAGGCGAAAAGGTGGGATACTTACCCTTGTAAAAAATAACATCACTGCTTCCCAAATCGAAGTCTATATGGAAGGGGCTGAGTATCAGACACTTAAACTTAAAACAGGCTATACAGACCTACATCTGATCAATTACTACTGTCCAAGTGACCGCCCACAGGCACTGGACACACTACCATTAACAGAAAAAATGATTGTGTGCGGCGATTTCAACAGCCACTCGCAGAGTTGGGGCTATGATCACATGGACCAGAGAGGAGAGAGACTGGAAGACTGGGAGGATGAGAATAGATTCATCTTGATTAACAAGCCGTCCGACCCACATACTTTCTACTCGAGATCATGGCACTCTACAACTACGCCTGACCTGGCTTTTCATTCACCAGACCTGGAGTGGAACATTACACGATTTGTTGGGAAACAACTTGGTGGCAGTGACCATCGACCAGTCTTTCTAACTGTAGAAAATTAGCTTGTAAGTGAAAGCAGCACCCTCTCGAGGTGGAACTACAAGAAAGCAAACTGGGCAGTGTACAAGCATCGCACCAGCATACTGGTTAGAAACCTGAACACTGAGAAAGACATAAATAGAGTAGTTGAAGAGTTTGGGAAATGCATACTACAGGCAGCGCGAGAAACAGTACCAAGAGGAGCCCGTAAACAATATAAACCCTACTGGAGTAGTGAACTGGAACAGTTGCATAATGATGTGGAAGTATGTAGAAAGCAAGCAGAGGCCACACCCAGCCAAGAGCACCACAATAAATTCCAGCATGCAAAAGCCAAATTTCAAAGGGCCAAGCTGCAGGCTAGACGGAAAAGCTGGCAGGAGAAAACAGAGTCTCTGAACTTTGAAAAAGACACAAGGAAATTGTGGAAGCTAATAAAACAACTCAACGATGAGGGCACAGGGAGAAACTCAAAAATTGCACTACATAAAGATGGAAACATCTTAACAAGAAAGCAAGCAGCTGACCATTTTGCGGACTCATTCGCACAGGATAACAATATCAAAATCAGTCCAGAGAAACAACAAGAGATTCAAGAGAAACGGCAACATACAGGACAGAAGGAAATAGTACATGAGGTTCTGGAGGCACCCATCACAATCAGCGAACTGGAGCTAGCCATATCAAAACTGAAAATGAGAAAGTCACCAGGAGCTGATGGTATCTCCAATGAAATGATCAGGAACCTAGGAACAGAGGCCAAAGCAAAGCTGTTGCAGATCTTCAATAACAGTTGGACCTTAGGCAGTGTTCCACAAGCCTGGAGAGAAGCAATCATGATACCCCTCCTAAAATCAGGGAAAGATAGTTCCATTGCCTCTAGCTACAGACCAATTAGCCTCACCAGCTGTCTCTGCAAAACACTGGAGCGCATCATCAATCACAGACTGCAGTGGTACATTGAAAGTAAAAACATCCTTGTGCCACAGCAGGCTGGCTTTAGGCAGTGCTACTCTACGGAAGATCAGACAACCTACCTCTCTCAAGAAATTGAGGATGCATTCCAAGAGAAGAAGGTAGTGCTTGCGGCATGGATAGATTTGAAGAAAGCCTTTGACAAAGTCTGGAAAGAAGGTCTGATGAATAAACTTAGAAACTGCAAAGTCAATGGAAGAATGTACAAATGGGTCAAAGCATACTTGCACAACAGAAGAGCCCGAGTACAGATAGACGGACTAAAGAGCAAGAAAGTACTACTGCGTCACGGAGTTCCCCAGGGCGGAGTATTGTCCCCCACACTCTTTCTAATCTTCATCAATGATCTCGTTGCTAATCTACCGCATGGAATTAAAGCTGCAATGTATGCCGATGACCTGGTTCTATGGAGCACAAATGAACATGCATCAGTGGCCACCAGATTACTACAAAGAGCTGTAGATACATTTGTTGCATGGGCAAATAGATGGTGTGTCAGCATAAACACTGACAAGTGCAGCACCACTCTATTTACCCTCTCTCCAAAACAAAAGGCAGGGACCATCCAGATAAATGGAACACCCCTACGAGAAGATAAAGAACCAACATACCTTGGAGTAACATTTGATGGCAGGCTGACATGGAGAAAGCACATCAACAAAGCAGTAGCAAAAGCCAGAAGGAAAATAGCCATCCTGAGAAAGCTAAGTGGAACCACATGGGGAGCCAGTGGGAAAATACTTAGCAAAGTTTATCAACAGAGCATACGACCACACCTGGAATACGGGTCAACTGCATGGTGTTCGGCTTCAAAAACCACACTACAAGAGCTGGACAAAGTGCAAAATCAAGCACTTAGAGTCACCACAGGAGGGATGAGATCAACCCCTTTAGTGGAAATGGAGAAGATGTCGAGGACACAAGCACTGAGTGAGCGCAGAGATACAAAAACGCTAATACAAGCAGAAAAGTTCCTCAGCTTGCCAGGCCACCCTATGAAGAACAGATTTGAAAACCTAGCTATGGGGCGGTTGAAAAGAAGTAGTTTTATCCACCAGGCCAAACGACTCTGCAGAGAAACCACCGATCTGCCCACAGTTGGTATCCCCCTAACAACTATTCCAGAGCGAACTCCATGGAAAGATTAGCATAGACTGTCATTACAAATCCAGGCAAAAGTGAGAGGAATATTTGACAAGGAAGATCAGAACAGTGTGCAGCGCAGAACAGCCACTCTCAGCTTCCTTGATGAAGAATACCCACAGGACCTCTGGATCCGAGTCTACACAGATGGGTCAGCACAAAATACTGTTCGAAATGGAGGAGCGGGAGTGTACATAGAATACCCAAATAATACCAGGGACACAGCTAGAGTACCGACAGGAAAGTACTGCCATAACTACGATGCTGAAATTGAGGCAATCAAGATAGCAACAGAGAAATTACTAAATACCAGCAATGGTACACAACCTGTGGTGCTATTGACAGATGCAAAATCAGTACTCGAGGCGCTCCTGTCTGGGAAATTGCCAGTACTAAGGACACTACTTTCTGAACTTAGCAGTCAGCATAAGGTCACCATACAGTGGATACCATCCCACTGTGGAGTACCCGGGAACGACAGAGCTGATCAATTGGCTAAGGAAGGAGCCAAAGAAGAACAGCCTGATGTGCCTGTAACATACCACCAAAAGAAAAGAATGATCAAATCAGTCAGAAAGCCACCAAAACCTGCTCAAGATGACTACCACGTTATGGATAGACCAGAACAAGTCATTATTCTGCGCCTCAGAACAGGGCACAATAGATTACGCAACCACATGTATACAAAATTCAAGATTGGTGAAACAGCCATGTGTACATGTGGATTGGCGTCGCAGACAGCAGAGCACGTACTCCAAGACTGCCCAAAATATAACATATCTAGGCAAACCTTCTGGCCTAGAGAGACGACAGTGGAAGATAAACTCTATGGACCGCTGTGTGAACTGAAAAAGACAGTTCAATTCATACAAGAGACAGCACTGCAGTTATAGACATATTTCAAGCGAACGAAAGAAGAAGGAGAATGTACTAACAGAGACAAGCAAGTCAGTAACCAAAACATTCAAGTCAGTGCTCAAGTTAAACAAGGAACTAACCGAAACCACCAAGTAGACGCATACTATACCGCCAGTTTTCAACCCAGCTACAGTCAGATGTGTGATGACCCCAGCAACCAGATGTGTGATGAGCCCAATAGCCAGCTGTTTGATGTGTAACAAGACACCAACCGAAGCAATCAAGTCCAACACACTCAAGACAGTACTCAAGTCAAACAGGGTACTAAACGAAGCCACCAAGTAGACGCATACTATACCGCCAGTTATCAACCCAGCTACAGTCAGATGTGTGATGACCCCAGCAACCAGATATGTGAAGAGCCCAATAGCCAGATGTTTGATGTGGTCGACACTCAGATGATTGATGACCCGATTGTCTACAATACTCAGATGTCAGCCCACCAATCAGGAGACCAGTCTTATGACTACATACCAAGTGACATATACTTACCAGGCTTCCAGTCGGAAAAAGGAACCTACTTAGACAGTGGTGTGAAGAAACCCAGAAACAACATACAATTTGTATAGCTCTATATGTGAAAATAAAATGTTGTGATGATACTATGTATACCAGCTCATATCACATCATCCATTTCGTATAATGACATTATGCATTTCTTTTATTATTATTCTTGTAAAATGTACTGAAATACTGTAAATAAACAGGTATATAGATTATAATTACGTCTTGGTTGTTGAATATTTATTGTTTACCGTGTATATAGTTGTCATGCGGTGAGAGAATGAAGGCAAAAAAATCTTGGTCAGGTAATAAAATATGTTAGCCAAAAATGTGGGGGAAATGTTGGCTACAAACATTTCAACCAGATTTATAAAAAGCTCACCCAAACTTATGAAAAGTAGGAAAATTTGTTAACCAAAGTGAACAATTTTGGTCACATTTCAACCAAACTTATAAACATCTCAGTCACATTTATGAAAAGTAGGAACATTTTGTTAATCAAAGTGAAAATTTTGGCCAAATTTCAACCAAACTTATGAAAAGTAGGACAATTTGGTAACCAAAGGTGAAAATTTTGGCAAAATTTCAACCAAACTTATAAAAAGTAGGAAACTTTGCGGCCAAATGTCAAACAAACTTATAAAAAAATTGGAAATTTTGTTAACCAAACATGAAACGTTTGGGAAAATTTCATCCAACCTTATGAAAAATAAGAAAATGTGTTAACCAAATGTGAAAAGTTTAGCCAAACGTCAACCAAACTTATGAAAAGTAGGAAAAATTTGTTACCCAAAGTGAAAAATTTGGCTCCATTTCAACCAGACTTATAAAAATCTCAACCAAACATATGAAAAGTGGGAAAATTTGTTAACCAAAGTGAAAAATGTTCGCTACATTTCATCCAGACTTATAAAAATCTCACCCAAACTTATGAAAAGTAGGAAAATTAGCTAACCAAAGTTAAACATTTTGGCCAAATTTCAACGAAACTTATGAAAAGTAAGGAAACTTTGTTTACCACAGGTGAAAAGTTTGGCCAAATTTCACCCAAACTTATGAAAAATAGGAAACTTTGGTAACCAAAGATGAAAAGTTTGACCGAGTTTCAATCAAAATTATGAAAAGTAAGGAAACTTTGTTAACCAACGGTAAAAAGTTTGACCAAATTTCAACCAAACTTATAAAAAAGTAGAACACTTTGTTAACCAAAGCAAAATATTTTGGCCACATTTCAACCAAACTTATAAAATTCTCAGTCAAACTTACGAAAAGTAAGAAAATTTGTTAACCAAATGCGAAAGGTTTGGCGAAATTTCATCCAAATCTTATGAAAAGTAGGAAATTTTGTTAACAAAATATGAAAAATTTAAGCCAAATTTCAGCCAAACCTTATAAAATGTAGGACAATTCCTTAACTAAATGGGAAAAAATATCTCACGTTGTCATTTTAAATCCCCAACCTGCTAGAGATATTCGTCTGTCCCCTATGCAAACAACAACTGTATTTCAGAAAATTAAATGTATCTTATGTAATAAGTCACTATGGTTGAATTAAAACATAGAATTTCAACAATAAGATTGTACAAAAATTAACAATTAAATTTCTCTTTCTGTTTCCAAATTGAATGTTGCATGTAGAAATTTAATTGTTAATATTTGTACAATCTTAATGTTGAAATATTATTTTTTCATTCAATCATAGTGACAATCATAAGATACATTTAATTTTCTGAAATACAGTTGTTGTTTGCATAGGGGACAGACGAATATCTCTAGCAGGTTGGGGATTAAAAATGATAACGTGAGATATTTTTCCCATTTGGTTAAGGAATTGTCCTACGTTTTATAAGTTTTGGCTGAAATTTGGCTGAAATTTTTCATATTTTGTTAACCAAATTTCCTACTTTTCATAAGATTTGGATGAAATTTCGCCAAACCTTTCACATTTGGTTAAAAAATTTTCTTACTTTTCGTAAGTTTGACAGATTTTAAGTATGGTTGAAATGTGGCCAAAATATTTTGCTTTGGTTAACAAAGTGTTCTAATTTTTTATAAGTTTGGTTGAAATTTGGTCAAACTTTTCACCTTTGGTTACCAAAGGTCTCTTACTTTTCATAATTTTGATTGAAACTCGGTCAAACTTTTCATCTTTGGTTACCAAAGTTTCCTATTTTTCATAAGTTTGGGTGAAATTTGGCCAAACTTTTCACCTGTGGTAAACAAAGTTTCCTTACATTTCATAAGTTTCGTTGAAATTTGGCCAAAATTTTTTAAACTTTGGTTAGCTAATTTTCCTACTTTTCATAAGTTTGGGTGAGATTTTTATAAGTCTGGATGACATGTAGCCAAAATTTTTCACATTGGTTAACAAATTTCCCCACTTTTCATATGTTTGGGTGAGATTTTTATAAGTCTGGTTGAAATGGAGCCAAATTTTTCACTTTGGGTAACAAATTTTTCATACTTTTCATAAATTTGGGTGAGCTTTTTATAAATCTGGTTGAAATGTAGCCAACATTTCCCTCATTTTTGGCTAACAAATTTTATTACTTGACCAAGATTGTTTCCCTTCATTCTCTCACCGCATGACAACTATATACACCGTAAACACTAAATATTCAACAACCAAGACGTAATTATAATCTATATACCTGTTTATTTACAGTATTTCAGTACATTTTACAAGAATAATAATAAAGAAAATGCATAATGTCATTATACGAAATGGATGATGTGATATGAGCTGGTATACATAGTATCATCACAACATTTTATTTTCACATATAGAGCTATACAAATTGTATGTTGTTTCTGGGTTTCCTCACACCACTGTCTGAGTAGGATGTTTTTTCCGGCTGGTAGCCTGGTACGTAAATGTCACTTGGTATGTAGTCATAAGACTGCTCTCCTGAGTGGTGGGCTGACATATGAGTATTGTAGACAATCGGGTCATCAATCATCTGAGTGTCGGCCCCATAAAACATCTGGCTATTGGGCTCTTCACATATCTGGTTGCTGGGGTCATCACACATCTGACTGTAGCTGGGTTGATAACTGGCGGTATAGTATGCGTCTACTTGGTGGCTTCGTTTAGTACCCTGTTTGACTTGAGTACTGTCTTGAGTGTGTTGGACTTGATTGCTTCGGTTGGTGTCTTGTTGCACATCAAACAGCTGGCTATTGGGCTCATCACACATCTGGTTACTGGGGTCACCACACATTTGACTGTAGCTGGATTGAAGAAAACTGGCGGTATAGTATGCGTCTACTTGGTGGTTTCGGTTAGTTCCTTGTTTAACTTGAGCTCTGATTTGAGTGGTTTGAGCTTGATTGCTTCTGGTGGTGCCTTGTTTGACATGAGCACTGACTTGAATGTTTTGGTTACTGACTTGCTTGTCTCTGTTAGTACCTTGTTTGACTTCGTTACTGGCTTGGTTAACTTGGTTGAGTCTGTCAAAATCAGCTAGGATCTCGCGATGCATGGCGCTCATCTGTTCATATTCTTGCCGAGTAAGTGTCATACCCGTCTTAGTCGGGAATTTCTTGTCGGATTCATCGTAAAATATTCGGATGTGTAACGTGCTCATTCCTCTGTAGGATGATACAAACACGGCCTTATCACCACCGCCCACTGGTATAATAGTCTCACCACTACGAGTCATGTAGACCCAGTTAGCAGGCACAGTCTTGAGGTCTGTAGTCATCTTCTGATCACAATGCTTAAGTGTTACCAGCCTCGGGTTTATATACTAGTTTTTGAGCCACGCGTAAAACCAGTTTCAGCCAGTTTCTTAGGTCAAGCGGTTCAGATTACGCTGTCGTGACTGTCCGTATGGGGCGACTAAGCGTTCTACTACCCGCTCGTTGACCTGTTCTATGTTTGAGTTGGGTTGGGGAATGCGGGTCATGCTCGACACATGACCTTTAACCATGATAAAATAGACAGCGTAGAGGGCGCCGTGTTACTTGCATTGTTGTCACTGTGAGCTACAGTCTGTGAAGTCAGAATACCAGTGATATACATATACAGTCTCCTCACACCCACTGTATTTTTCTACGTATTGAGGACTGGTCAGCTATTAAATACAGGACTGTAAGTATATTACATCCATTTTGTTTTTATGTAGGTGTTTTAATACTCGTCTGCTAGTGTGGATTGACTAAAGGTTAAGGATGCCGGTGACGATGTTCGCTCGACGTTTGGTGAGGATGGTTCTGGAGTATCCTGTTGTCGATTATAGTCGAGGATGCACTCCTCAATTCTATTCAAGCTTAATGTAATTATTTCTTGTTTGGTGAAGTTCTGAAGTTCTGTTGTATTACATCCCGCAGTCGAACCGTTACTAGGTCCGGAAAACTACCACCCTCACCATAATCACAAGAATGACTGAATGGATTGTCCGCTTCTTGGTTTTGTGGGACATTAAGACACGCCATGCAATAGCTATATGGTTCAGCTCTTAGTATGCTCCACAGTTTGCTTATTAGGTTTTCGTGGGCCTCTGTACCTGTAAAACAGATAAGAATAGGAGACTTTATCAGCGTTATAGACATGGATATTTCAGATAATAGCTATGGATCTGACATGCACTTTCTCTTACACAGTTCATATATTTCTATCGATAATGGGTATGTGGACCCCGCAGTACACTTTCACCTTCCCCTACGACTACACATTACTACCTATATTATTACGGTACCACCATAGTGATGTGTTCAAAAGTTCGAATGCCAGCTCTATTCCATGTCGACCCAGCCTTCAATACTATAGGAAGAAATGGCTTGTCTCTTCAGATATAAGCATCAAGCACCATATATCCCCTGAATTATACTAGTATTGTTAGGTTACCCATATGCCTACTTGTAGAAACACAACGAAAATGTGAAAGCTTTATCAAAAAGCCAACTTACCGTTAGCGACTTGTAACACTGTGAGCTGGTTGCTGTTCACTGAGACCGGTACTTCTAGACGGTGAATGGTAGACGCTATGTACACGATATCTGCTGACGTATAATGACTCAGCGGAATATTGTCTGGAGATGTCTGACCTTGATATAATCACGTGCTAAGGTCGTTGTCTATCACCACGACATAGTCGCTTATGGAATTATTCATCCAGAGTTATGTCCCTTTGCTCGATACTCGACAGCGTGTGTGTGTGTGTGTGTGTGTGTGTGTGTGTGTGTGTGTGTGTGTGTGTGGTACCCTTCTTATCCACATGTTCTAGCTGTATCATTACAGCTATACCCGGCTGTGACACCATTTTTACCGGTTTTAGCTAGTTATCATGTAGTCTGGTTGTATTTTTTATGGATGCGATTGGAAGCAGCGCCATATTTGATCCGATGTGACCATTACCCAAGTGTCTCGGCTGTATCGTTATGCTGTAAGTACGCTCTGAGTCATCCTCAATTTTCCCCTAAAGACATGTCTGTACATGTTTACGCACGTTCATTAATGGTATCGTCACGTGTTGAGTCACCAAGGAGGTCACCCTCACCTCAGTTAACTATGTGATTATGCCCCGACTTTTAATATGAGACTTAACCTCCGGCTCTTATCAAGGAATGGACGTATTTATCTACCAACCCAGCCACTCGACCAACCTTTAACAATGATCAGAAGCACCTATCTAACACCCACTTCACAGCCACTCCCCCATTCGGCGGCATAGTAGTGTAGCCCCATCATACCCGTGCGACGCCCTCTTTGATATCTCGTAGCCAGTGAGCCTGTGGTCTGGTTGGCATTACATATACGACCGGGAGCAGCGTCATATGTGAACAGTTGTGACCATTAGCCATGGGTGATCGGGTGCAGCGCCAGCCAGTGAGCATGTGTTATAGTTTTCCCATTACCATCATTGCAGTTATAGATGTCAAGCGAAGAAAAATATTGAAGTTTCGTACACGCGCGCACATTCGCGCGGACGCACGCACGCACACACATGCACCCACACACACACGACCACGCACGCACTAACACACGCAAGAGACATCATTGCAGTTATTGATGTCAGGCGAAGGACAATATTTAAGTTTCATACGAGCGCGCACGCACCCACACACACACGCACCCACACTCCCACGCACGCCCTCACACACGCAAGAGATATCATTGCAGTTATACACGTCAGGCGAAGGAACATTTTAAAATTTTCTAAGCGCGAGCACATGCGCGCACATACACGACCACACACCCACGCATGACTACACACACACGCGCGCAGGCACGTACATACACATGCAAGAGACATCATTGCAGTTATCGATGTCAAGCGTAGGAATATATTGAAGTTTCATACAAGCGCGCACATGCGCGCGCACATGAGCGCACCCACACACACGCACCCACCCACACACACGCAAGCACACACATACACATGCACGCACTCATACACATGCACATGACATGGGTGCCGTTATTTCAGAAAGACAACTGCAAACTTGCCCAGGAAGCACGACACTCCACAGAATGCTGGGGCTGACTGCTATGTCCTGTAATTGATATGTATTAGTGTTGACCGTTCTATACATACTATGCGTTAGACTTGACTGCAATATGTAAAAGATAGACAGTTATATTTACGAGCCATGACCGCCTATGCTTACCGATATGCCACATGATGATGTTGTTGATAGCATTAGATGATAATGAACGGCCAGACATTCAGCTACCTAGGAGTACGAGGAGGTTAGGACATAGGCCACATTTGTTCAAAATGACATGAGAGCACTTTACACCGCTATATTTTAATGTGTTGCCGGCGTATTAAAAATAGATATGGTCGGCCTACACAAGTCGTAAAGGTAAAGTTAACACCTCTACATCTGGAACAAGACAATCTGCATAAGCTGCCGGATCAGCAAAGCAATGCTCTAACTGTCCGCCTGTCGGAGCTTAGATCCTAGACCAGCCGTCAACCAAGGCTTAGGGCCTGGTCTGCCCTGCCATGACACTTTGTCTTTAGCTTGCATTTCCTCGCACCAGGGTAAGGCTTGCACCCTCCCAATTGCGCTCTTCCGCCCGAAGCCGTTGGCACAATGTGGGGTGTCGGGTTTGGTAAGCGCCGCCCAACATTCGGTGCTAACAGAAAGCAGGTAGTACCGTCTACTGTTATACGGTAGCTCAGTCATATCTGACTACAACCTGACACAATAACAATATTAATAATGATAATAGAAATACACAACATTTAGTAAGCTCACAAAAGATAATACCAACAATGAAATTATCAATAACTGAGCTTTTCTATATTTTAGCATCATTTGACAACCACTCAAGCAATGGAAACTGAATGGAAGAGTTGATGCTGTGGGATACTTTTATTCTGTTTATTAAGGGGATATAGCTGTGGTGTTTAATTTTTTTTTTACTATTTTTTATGATTATCTTAGCACGTTATTGCTTATATTACTTGAGAATAATATTTTTATATTCACATTATTAATCTCCGCTATACATACAAGAAATTTAGCCGTTTATTATTTTATTGTGCTTAATTTTTAATAATAATGTATGCCTGTCTAGTATATTTTTAAACCAAATTTTCACCACTCGCTTAAAGTTGATACATGGGTATGGACACCTGCCGAAGCTATCATGCTGAGCCGTGGAAATGTTTATTCATGCGTCCAAGTCTGGATACTCGGGGTACCTCGAGTGAAGTCCAAAACGTTTTTTTCAATCTGTCATATTGACTTCGGTCTCCTCATCGAAGGGGTCGATATCTACATAACTGGGGCTCGATCACACCACGTCCCTGGTTCGGGTCGCGCCACCATGGTGCCCCGGTTCGGTTCAGTTCGCGCCGGTTCGCGTGACGATTTCCGGTCCAGTTCGCGCCGACGTCCGGTCCGGTTCGCGCCGGTCCGCCGGCCGCCGCCGCCTACACACCCCCAGGACCGGAAATCAACCGGAAGTAGTCAACAGGCAATAGTCACCAGGACAATCGGAAGTAACCCAAGATAATACCCGCCAAAAATTCAAAAATGTGGTCCGTTTTTTATCTGGTGCTATACTCTTCATATAGTGAAAAATGACGTAATCTATGACGTATTGCACCACATTAAAGACTTAATTACCACCTGACATACTACTTATGTTATCACACATAGAGAACAGACACCAACAGCCACTAGATTCCACAGTGCAATAATATTCAAAAAAAAAGGGGAGAGAAGCAATGGCTCTAGCACGATGTAACAATATGAACAGTTACGTATGTGTAGTCCTTGCGAAAAGATGAGACATACTAAACTCAGACACAGCGTACATACCTTACAATGGACTCCATAAAGGTAAAACAGGGTGAAAATACCCCAAAACAAGAAATAATCAATACATATATAATAATTAATGAATAAAACAAAAATAAGTATTAAAGGACGCAACAGACAACGGCGTTTCAATTGTAATAATCTTCTTCAGGGACAGGACAACACAAACAGATCCAAAGAAAAAACACAATTATAAAATAATGTGTAAACACAACTCCGTTGTTGTCAAGAAGGCACACATGTTAGATTCAGTACCTTTGTAGAAAAAGTGCACCTTTCAAAACCACACTGTATCTGTGTCTTTAGTGTGTCTCATCTTTCCGCAAGAGCTACACATACCTGTTTGTTTTTCACAGTGGAATAGTATAGCTCATTAAAAACGGTGTCTAGAAGATAGTCAGAAGTAAGCTTCTCTGCTGGGTGATAAAAATTCCGCCACGGAGATAGCACGACAGGAGGCTTCGATCGTCGGGATTTGTCCATCTTCTCCGAATGTTTAGGCTTATTGCCTTCCTCTGAGCCCAAATACGCATTGTACCTTCTCACAATCCATACCGCCCGGGAAGGGGTGAGGGAAACATCGTGCACCAGGTGCCTCGTCTCCTCAGACATGTTATAGTACCTTCGGCAGTGAGAAGCCAGCTTCTGCCCAGTTCACTCGCATCTGTCTTCGCCTCTGCATCGGCGGTTCGCAATGCATCAGTAGACACCCTTGCATTGCCGCCATGTGTACTTCTTCGTACCCAGTTCACGGTTAAAGGAACTACACTTCCACTCTCCGCGTAGCAAGCCAGCTCTCCCTCTGGGCAACTTTGTTTTGAGCTTTGGTTTCCCTAACACTTGCACCGTCTCTGTTGCGAATCGCTGTCAGTAGTATATCAGGGGCACTTGCCCAACTATTTATGGATCCGATCTCCAGATCCGCCTAGTATTTTTCTATATAAAATGTTATATGGCGTAAAATTCAGGATCCACCAAAGTGGTGGTGGATCCGATTGTTTTTTAAACTTTAGCTGGCAGAGTGAGACAAGTGCTTCCGGTGTTTGTCACTAAGTGGGCGTTGCGGGTGGGGTGGGGGTGGTTGAAAAGATTAAAAGTGGTTATTAAGTGGTGGGGTGGCGTCATGGCTAAGCAAGGAGGTTGAGAAAATTAAACGATGGTTGTTAAGAGACGGGGACGGTGGGGTCGAGTAACGGTGGTAGAGTTGACTATCGGGATTAGGTGGGAGGCGTGGGTGAGGAGGGACTATTGCTGGTGTGTAATGGTTAGGAATACAGTGCTCGTCCACATGGTGGCGTCGTGGCTATGTCGGGAGGTTGGGACATTTAAAAGTTGGCAATTCATTGTTAAGATCTGGGGTCGTGGGTGGTGCCGTGTGGTCGAGCGAACCCGCTATTGTCGTACCGGGTCGTATCGTCATCGTCATCAGCGAACTGACCCACTATCTCATCGCCGAAGTCGTCATCGTACTGACCGACCCACTATCCCACCATCATCGTACAGGCAGCGGACATGATCGTCGTCGTCATCATAGCACAGGGTTATCAGAGCACCAGGCGAGCGAGCGCGAGTCCAGATATCGACTAGGACTCGAATCCAGTGATCGGTTAAAACACGTGACGTGGTTACGTAGGTGGTTATAGGCGTGAGGCGTGACTGAGGTATAACTTGTATGGAGTCTGGGCTTCGAACCCAGTGGCCGGCGTTGCTGAGGCTTGGACTCGTATGGACCCGAAGATGGGTTTCGAACTCAGTGGTTGGCGTGCCTGAGGGTATGACTCGTACGGAGACTGGGACTCGAACCCATTGGTCGGCGTGACTAAGGGTATGACCCAGTGGTCAGTGTGGCTGACATATGACTCATGGGTCGGCGTGTCTGAGGATATGATTCATATGGATCCATGGGTGGGGTGGAGTTGTGGTGGCTGAGTTGACTATCGGGATCAACCCAACTGGGCAGGGAAGCATGGGCAGGCTCTGGTGGTCAAGAACGGTTTACAGCATTCAATACTGGATATGAGTGGGTGGGGTCAGAAGAGTAAAGAGGTGCAGGGAATTCTGATACAAATCGGCCGATACAGCTGGAGCCTAATAAATGTATATGTAAGTGGGGAATCTTGTATAAGCAGAGAGAGTTGGGACTGGTTGAAAGGTTCAGTTGACACTCCAGATACCAGGTATCTGATATTTGGTGACTTCAACGCCCTCGCCAAGGAATGGGACAGGTCGGGAGAGAACAGACAGGGTATTGCTCTTGCTGAGGCCTTGCTTGAGACGGATGTTGTCTGTCTAAATGACGGTACACCCACTAGGCTAGCAATGAGACCGGGGGACCCTGACACGGCCATCGACCTGCGCTTGTATCCCAAGAGGCGGCATCAGATATAAAATGGAGCGTCCTTGGAGACCATGTAAGTGACCAACTTCCCTGTTCTGTGCTGATACCTAAATCCAGCACAGTTAGGGCCATAAGAGCTAGCAGGGCATTCAGTTATGATCACGACCACTCTTGCGACCCTCTAAGATCAGAGGGAAGATCTAAACCAACAAGAAGACTCTTTACCCAACCACCATGGTGGACGCCAGAGGTCGAGAATTCATGGAGGGAAAAGAGGGTGGCCATAAGGAATTGGCAGAGGGTGCGAAGAGCAACAAATTCAGTTGACACAGAATTGGAAGAGGCTGAAAAGTATAAAAAAGTAAAAGTGCAGGACTTCAAACTCCAGGCAGCTGAGGTAAAGAGGATTAAGTGGGAACAGTTTATCAATGAAGTCGGTGGGGATGTGACATTGGTAAAATTCTGGAGGCTGCACCGGCAGATGAAGACACAGGTGATGCCTGGTACACATGGCACAGTTTATGATGATAACAACCGACCTATGACAACTGACAAGGACAAAGGTGAGGCTTTACTTGCGCGATTTTTAAAACAGACGGATCAGCAAGATAAGGCTATTAGAGATAATGTCAGAGAAGCCTTGTCACGGATCATTAGGAAGGAGGACTGTGAGATTAAAGTGGAGGACATTAGACGAGTACTAAACGGGCTAAAGACACAGCGCCAGGTCCAGATGGGGTGAGGTCCTCCCATATGAGGAACATAAATGATGGGGACTTGGAGGAGATGGCTCTTTGTTTCAACCTAAGCATCAATACGGCGGAAATATCCCACGATTAGCTGCATAGCTACCTGGTCCCACTCCCAAAGCCAGGTAAGGACCACTCCAAACTTAATGGATACCGAATCATAACCCTGCAAAACACGTATAGCAAAGTCCTCGAAATGATACTAGCACCCAGGCTCCAGCAACATTTGGAAAGTCGGAATCTGCTACCGGCCTGGAAAGGACACCTGGGCCAATGCTGCAACTTTTGCATTTGATGACTACGAAGGCTTCCAGGATAAACAAGAGACAGTGGCGGTAGCTCTGACCTGGAGAATGCGTATAACTGGGCTAGGTATGATCGGTTAATACACACACTGTTGGACATGGAGGTCTGCCCTTGCCTTGTTAGATGTTGCGGCAGTCCTTTATAAGCGTAAGGTTGCACTGCGCATGGGTACCTGGACTTCTGACCCCTGTACTATTACACCTGGGTTGCCGCAGGGATCTGCCTTGTCCCCGGTGCTCTTTGATGTCGACACCAGCAAAATCGCAGCTATTGAGACACCAGGTGTGGGTAGAATCTTGGCATTTGTAGATGATGTCGTAGTGTACAGACATGGCAGAGGCAGGGCCAGTTTGGCGAAAGACATACAGGTGGCGGTAGACAAGGTGAAGGAGTGGTGTAGGGACGCAGGGGCCATTTTAAACCCAGACAAGGCATCGGTTGTGTGGTACTCCCTGGATAACCGGATCGTCAAGGCAGACGTCCCAGGCATTATGTTGGATGGATGTCCTCTTAGTCGAGAGAATAAATTGAAGTACTTGAGTCTCACCTTTGACAGGTCTTGTAAGGATCATGTGGAGGATTTGGTGGTGAAGGCTGGTAGGGGACTTAATGCATTGAGGGCTATGGCAACAACCGGGGTAGATCAGAGGATGCTGTACAGACTCTTTCAGCAGTTAATAATTTCTGTCATTGAGTACAGACTTAGTGACTGGGGCTTTATTGCAAAGGCTAATGGGCTAGTCTTGAAAAAGGAGAGCCTGGCATATGAGACTACGACCTCCAGCATACGAATGGACGTGAAGGCAGTAATAGCGGCATTCCGGTGGCTAGAGGAGACTACTGCAACACACGTTGTGTTCATTACGGATTCAAAGAATATGCTTAGCAATGTGGAGAAACGAATGTGTCGCGTGGAATGGCTCTCGTCGCTTCAGAGGTCACAGATTGTGAGAATTTATGAATATTTTGCCCTGGCCATGCGGGTGTACGGGGGACTGAACAGGCTGATAGGCTAGCAGGGAATGCACCTCTTGGTGGTAGCTTGCCTATGGACAAGGGGGAGGTGGTCGTGCGCTTGTGGGACCAGGTGGAGAAGGCGGAGGAACAGATTGAGAACCCATTTGTGGAAAGAATGAGATTGCTGGGGATCGGCAGGGGCTCTATAAGAATATCGAAACGTAGAGGGAAGACCAGGAGAACGGTGGGAACGATTAGTAGTATGACTCTTCGCTGGCTGTTGAACGAGGGGACTGAGCACGTAT
The DNA here is from genome assembly GCA_963921405.1 of Cepaea hortensis. Lineage (NCBI taxonomy): Eukaryota > Metazoa > Mollusca > Gastropoda > Stylommatophora > Helicidae > Cepaea > Cepaea hortensis. The sequence goes on from OY992883.1 coordinate 65,051,232, forward strand.
GGGAAATGTCATGAGTGCAGTGATGTCGGTTCTTGACTCAACTCAACTCAACTGACTATCGGGATTAAGGATGGAAGCTTGAGACAGGTGAGAACATTGGCAATACGTAAGGGTTAGGTGCACGATGCTCTTACACGGGGTGGTGGATGCCAAATGGTGAATGACCAACATTATAATAATAGCAATAATAATCCTCTGCCGTTCGCTGTCAAGGTAAAACCAAATGAGCAGAATACAGAAGCAACGTCCAACGAACATCGACGACTAGAAGCCGGCTTACATGTCTGGTACTTCAATATTTATTTCCGCCGAACAGCTTGTGACAATATCAATCAATCAATCAATCAATCAATCAATCAATCAATCAATAATAATAATAATAATAATAATAATAATAATAGGAGTACCGTTCCCGTACTGCCGGAAGGGCCGGTATCGTAGAAATAAGCATAATCACACCGCTGAACATGTACATTCAAATCCCAAGACAATGCCTCACCGCCTAGTGTCTGTTACGATATCTCCTGTCAGTTGACCGCCCTGTCACCTTGGCCATTCTCGCCGAGTCCTGGTTCACACATTCATGGCCTGCTGTTTGTCCTGACTGAAAGGAGTAATGCCTTAATGGTCTCGCTCTTCTACCAAGTGTTTCTCAGCTACCACTGCCATCTCCTGAAGGCTTGTTGGCAATATCTTCTCCTGATAGTTCCATACCGCCTTCCGTGCTGCCAGCCCAAGTTCAACTGCTTGGTTGCTAAAACTATGACGTTGTGACGTTTTCTGTCCAACCAGCTATTTCTACCTGGTATGGTCATGAGGGGTACCCAATGTCTAGTTGGTTATGAGTCGAAGTACACTTGTTACTGCATCGAGGCGCCGTCGGTATATGGTGGTGACGGATTAGAATCCTGGTATACTATTTCCATGTCTTCTGTCGATTTCTGATCCCAGGGACCCTAACTATGGTTTGCCATAACCACGTTAACACCGGGGCGGGTAAGGAGATTACATGACTCACACAATTTCAGATAAAACTGGCCAGACACGGCAAAAGATCGACTTCATTGCTGTGGGTTTATCCCTTTTGACTAAACTCCTTTCTCAACAGACTTTCTAACCGCCTACCGAAGGCATCACCCGGTGACGACTGGGAATGGGTTCCACTAACCTAAGACTGTGGAGAATATAACACCCACCGGTTCCTGATTTTGTTTAATTCCCTAATCAAGTCAGAGATGGCAAAGTATTGTAAAACCATATATCCGTCAGTCCGTCCGTCAATCCGTCCGGCCGTCTGTCTGTCTGTTCATCTATCTATCCATCCGACCATCTGTTTGTCTGTTTGTCTGACTCTCTATATGTCCGTCCGTCCATCTTCTATCTATCCATCCATCCAACCGTCGGTCCGTCCGTCAATCCGTCAGGCCGTCTATCTAAAAAATCTATCTATCTGGGAAAAGTGCAAGCGAAAGGCGAAGCCACATAGCATAATCGGTACAGAACACATACCTTTTTTAAGACTGGTGATCGTGTGAGGCAGAGAACTATGATCGTCCGCGCTTATCAGCTTTGCACGTGATGACTGTACTTTTACTTTCAGTTGCAATGCCTTTAATAAATCAATATGTAACAATATTATTAACATTATTTGGCAATTTTTTATCTGACCCAATCTGATATTATAATTTTATTAAATAAATCTACATTGACAGGAATCAGCCGAGCACATCCAAAACTTGGCTAAAGAAATTCGAAAGAAACCGCTAGGACCTCTGACCCCTGGCTTTAACTTTACGCGCAGTCTTCGATGCATGCTGGACGAAGTCCTTCCAGAAAATGCTCACGAAATATCGCAAGGGAGGTTATTTGTGTCTGTTACCAACTCAGACACAAAGAAAAACGAAATGCTTTCTGATTTCTTGTCCAGAGATGAGCTAATTGAAGTAAGTTTATGTTAGATATCATACCATTTGCTAGTCAAGCAGAGAGAGAGAGAGAGAGAGAGAGAGAGAGAGAGAGAGAGAGAGAGAGAGAGAGAGAGAGAGAGAGAGAGAGAGAGAGTAAAGTGTGTATATTTAAAATAGTGTACGATGGTAAGTTAATAAGTAAGTCACAAATGACTAGAAAAATAACTACACGTGATAACAACTTGAAACTAGTTCATTGTCCCTTTATTTCTCAACTTAATTTCCACTAACATTGGTGCACTTATCCCATCGTTTTATCAGTCCTCCCAAACCGGCTGTATAGAACTGCGTGCTTTGTTTTCATTTACCGGCCCTCCCACAGAACTATGTGACTTACGTATTAACTCGCCCTCGTTACTTTTACTACCCAGCTACGCACCGCTTTACGGAACAAACATTTGTCAGCATAAACACTGACAAATCACCTTGGCGGGAGACATTTCGCGAATGACGCCGAAGTTTAATGTGAAGTGAAAACGTGTTTTCTAAACAGAGCACGCAGTTCTATGAAGCTGGTTTGGGAGGACTTGATAAAACGATAGGATAAGTGCATCAATGTTTCTTTTTTCACGTACTACCTCCTCTCATTTTCCTGTGACTGTCACATAAAGAATATATTCGTGGTAGCAGAACAGTCTCGGGCTCTGAGTTAAGTAGCATATTTTTTTTTTTTCATATTTTCATTTTCTCTTCATTTCTCTCTTTTTTTCTATCTTTCTATTCTTCTCATCCCGTCCTTATGCCTTAATGTAGTCACCGGAGGATCTTCTCCTGTTCTATATGTTGTGTTTCGTGCATGTATTTGTTTGCTTATGAAGGCTAGTCGCCGCAACGTCCTGTATGTGTCGTAATTATGTTATGTAAAGCTGCATTACTTTGTGTTATTTTATATTGTTTGCTACAATGAAGGAAGAGTATGCTACAATAAGCACAGTTCTGGAAAAAAAATGAAGTATTTAGAACATAGCTAGATGGCTTGTGTAGATCTTAAAGTGATGAACTTCTAGCTTGGACAGCAAAGAGGATTCACCAAATGTCTTTATATGTTTATGGGATAGCAGGGCACAAGATATGCACTGGGCCAAGAAATAGTGGCCGTTGCGAGATGAATTTAAAGTTGGAGAAGAAAATATTGTCAACAAGTCTCTCATTGATCGAAAAAGTGTTCTACTGCCACATTATATATAAAGGTTGGCTTGATGAAGCGATTTGTTAAGACACTGAACAAAGATGGTACCTGATTTAATTATTTATGCAGAACGTTTTGGGAATTGAGCATAGAAAAGCTTAAAGCTGAAATTTTTGATGGACCAGACAAAAGTGAGAGGAATATTTGACAAGGAAGAACAGAACAGTGTGCAGCTCAGAACAGCCACTCTCAGCTTCCTTGATGAAGAATACCCACAGGACCTCTGGATCCGAGTCTACACAAATGGGTCAGCACAAAATGCTGTTCGAAATGGAGGAGCGGGAGTGTACATAGAATACCCAAATAGTATTAGGGACACAGCTAGAGTACCGACAGGAAAGTACTGCCATAACTACGATGCTGAAATTGAGGCAATCAAGATAGCAACAGAGAAATTACTATATACCAGCAATGGTACACAACCTGTGGTGCTATTGACAGATGCAAAATCAGTACTCGAAGCGCTCCTGTCTGGGAAATTGCCAGTACTAAGGACACTACTTTCTGAACTTAGCAGTCAGCATAAGGTCACCATACAGTGGATACCATCCCACTGTGGAGTACCCGGAAACGACAGAGCTGATCAATTGGCTAATGAATGAATCACCCAAAATAAACGAGAAGTAGATTGTGAGCTTTACTAAAACACGACTACAAGAGACAAATTGTCTCAAATAAATAATTAAATCAGGTACCATCTTTGTTCAGTGTCTTAACAAATCAATTGGCTAAGGAAGGAGCCAAAGAAGAACAGCCTGATGTGCCCGTTACATACCACCAAAAGAAAAGAATGATCAAATCAGTCAGAAAGCCACCAAAACCTGCTCAAGATGACTACCACGTTATGGATAGACCAGAACAAGTCATTATTCTGCGCCTCAGAACAGGGCACAATAGATTACGCAACCACATGTATACAAAATTCAAGATTGGTGAAACAGCCATGTGCACATGTGGATTGGCGTCGCAGACAGCAGAGCACATACTCCAAGTCTGCCCAAAATATAACATATCTAGGCAAACCTTCTGGCATAGAGAGACGACAGTGGAAGATAAACTCTATGGACCGCTGTGTGAACTGAAAAAAAAGACAGTTCAATTCATACAAGAGACAACATTGCAGTTATAGACATATTTCAAGCGAACGAAAGAAGAAGAAGCCTTTAGCAAGATGAACAACAATAAGACCAATAAAAAGATGTCAACTGAAACGAGAAAAAGAGTGTTGAGGCGATACATAGAGCCTGTACTTTTGTATGGATGTGAAACTTGGACAATGAGCAGTCAAGCTGAAAAACATCTGATGGCTGTAGAAATATGGTTTCTGAGGAGAATGCTAAGAATGCCATGGTCAGACAGAAAACCCAATGACCAAGTAATACAGGAAACAAATGAAAATCGTAAATTGATTAGAGAAATTAGACGTAGACAGTCAACATTTTTGGGGCATTTTATGCGTTCATCCATAGTTTTTTTTTTTTTTTTTTCGGATGTGATTGCGTTGTGCCTGTTTACAGCAAAGCTGCGTTCTTGCGCCGTTAGGCCGACACATCCTACTTCTGCGGGCATTTGTTGACCGGGTTAACCATCCCGGGGTCTTGGGTAATCAATTACCAACAATTGTGCCTTAATGAAGGCAATTAAAAGACGAATATATATTGTTCTTCGTAAACTAAAACAATTGAATATATTTTGGTGTGGGACTGAAAGAACTACACAAATTAGATCTTGAAAAGCATGTATCTTTGCCATTGCAACATCCGCCTGTGAGATCAGGATACTCTAACTAAACAAACTGAACAACGCATAAATGCTTTTGAATATAAATGCTATAAATGGGTTCTAAGAATATCTTGGAAAAGAAAAGAACAATGTATCCATACGACAAAATCTTAATATTGAAGAGGTTGGCTACTAAAGACGATAAAACAAAGAAAACTGAAATATTTTGGTCACCTAAAACGGCATGCAAGTTTGGAGAGAACAGTCATGGTGGGATATATACTTAGGAAGAGAAGAAGAAGAAGGCCAAAGATAAGATGGGTGCAGGATGTGGCAGATGATCTCCAGATCGGTGTATCGGACGCTGGACATCTTGCTTATGACCGAGAAGTTTTACGGATGGTTGCTATGGGAGAGACGTTCTGCAGAGGACATGCTAGCGAATGAATGAGTGAACAAATACACTTTTGAAAGGAAAGAAATTATTCATCTCGTACATTAGATAGGAATGTATGAGATAGGCAGATCCATTGCCCTTTCTCATTTCCTAAGTCTGGGGAAAATTTATTTGTTCCACATTAAGATGGTACACTTAAAGCACCAGAACATAATACGCGTACCAGATGGGAAAATGATTGATTGATTGATTTAGAGACCGACATCACAGCATTCGGGGCATTCCCATAAGCGCTCCGTCCCCATCCTCAGCAGCCAGCGAAGAATTCCAACACCAATAGTACCAGTAGCAATCTGATTATATGTCCGTCTCGCCTTACCTCTGAGCGTCGAGCGCCGGCCAGATCCCCTCGTCACTCCTCGCTGTCTCATTCTTGCCAGACCATGGTGATCCATTTGCTCCTCCGAGATGTGCACGTGCTCCCACAAGGCTGCAACCACGTCTGCCTTGTCATGCATCAATACCCTACCAAGTTTTGCAGAGCCAGCCAATCTGTCTGCCTGTTCATTCCCCAGCATACCAGCATGCCCCGGAGAAAAGATCCAGGCGATGCTTGCCACCCGTGACCTCCGAAGCGAAGCAAGCCACTCTGCCCGAAGCTTGCCTGTCCTCACCTTCTTCAGCAAGCTTTCTGTGTCAGTTACAATCACGATGTGTATGCATCGTATTCTCCATCCAGCGTGAAACTGCACTGACCGCCTCCACCTCCATTCTTAAGCTAGAAGTTGTGGTATCATATGCCAGGCTCTCCTGCACCAAACGGCGACCCATTAGCTTTTGCTAAGAACCCACAAGCACTTCTCTTACCTCACAACACAGACCCATCTGTGTAGATAATTACATCATCCGAGCGAGCATTATCCTGAATTAGTTGCTTGATTTCCACTTCCGTGGTCAGGGGCTGCTGGCCACTCCCTGCACTCCCGGCTCAATATGATTGTAACTCCGCACAAGTCTGACTGCTCCGCTGGCACTCTGACCCACTCCTCTCCTCGCCTAATGTTCTCCAAGATGCACACCTGTCTGATCGTATCCTCGGCCTGAGCCATCCATGATTTCCCTCTTATCAGTCGTTGACCCTTAACGGCGTCCAGCGCCTCATGCAACGGGTGATCTGTGTCTGCAGCTACTCTGAGGTATGCCTTCGCCTGCATCACCTTGTGCCTACCAGCAACAGTCGAAAGACCAAGGATTTAACGCATAAACACTACTGAGGTGTCTCTAGTGCATCCCAGAATGACCCGCATAGCTTCGTTCTGTATGCGCTCCAATTTCACCAGCTGACTCTTTGAGACAGTGAGCAGTCCTAGTCTATAATCAGTCATTGAGAGGATCAAGTGGTGGTATAGTGTGAAAAGCATTCTCTGCTCTGTGTCCATTGCAGCCATAGTTTTAAGTGCATTGAGTCCAGTTTGAAACCTTGTCACAACCGACTCCACATGGTCCTTGAAGGACAGGCTCCTGTCAAATGTGATTCCCAGATACTTCAGTTTGTTCTCTCTGTTGACGCTTCTACCATCTATCGCGAGGCTTGGGACATCAGTTCTCACAATCTTGTTGTCCAGAGAGCACCACAAAACAGCCGCCTTTTCCGGGTGGATGACAGCACTCATTTCAGTGCACCAATCAATCACTTTGTCTACTGTCGCCTGTAGCTCCTGGGCTGTTTGCTCTCTATCTCTCGCCTGCCTATATGCAAGAATATCTGCAAATGTTAGTATCCTTCCAACTCCTGGTGCTTCTAGGTTTGCAATCTTGCTCGTATACACGTTAAAGAGAACCGGTGAGATTGCAGATCCCTGTGGCAGTCCCGTGGTTAATATATGTGGCTCTGAGGTTCATGCACCCAGACGGAGAGCAACCCGACGAGAATTCAGGACGGCTGCTATCCAGTTCACCAACCAGGGATTGACCTCCTTCTCCATCAGTGCGGTCATCAAAATATTATATTGAACTCTATTGTATGCATCCTCGAGATCAAGCGCTGCCGCCATAATTTCCTGTCTACTCTGGAACCCCTCATAAACATCAAAGGCAAAAGTGGCTGCCTTTGACCAGGTATCTTTTACTGGCCTGTAGCTCTGCAGGCCTCTTGGAAGATGGGAAAATGTATTAAACTACCAACCCCTGTAATGTCCTGAATTGGTTTAGGATCTCGTAGAATATCACGAGTGACCCCACACTCATGGATGTATTTTTCGTGCTTCTTTTGAGAGGTCCGTTGTTAAAAACTACACAGAACCTCAAGCTTTACGCCAAGGTTTGTCAACCGACGTTAATCAACGGAAAACTCAGTGCTATCATTTGTAATGATCAATAACCTTGGTACATAACTATAAAGAACCTCAGGCCTTAGCCTAAGCATATGGCAATCGCCTCAAAATTCAGTGCCATCATTTATGATGATCAACATTCTGTGCCTATATGGTAATCACGAAATCCAGTCATGAAACGTTTGCCATATGATGATGATTACATGAAAACAATACCATCTACCACTGATGTCCTCAGTGTGTATATACTGTTACTGGGGGTAATATTTTGTTTTAATTTTAGTTAGTACCAAATGATGATAGATAGGAACACACTCATTTGGTGGAAAGACTACCATGTAAAAAAAATTAGATATCAGGGTCGACAGAGGAATGTTCCCCTTTAAATGACTTAGATTGTGGGGAGACTGAACATTTTTTTGGTACTCATAACGATGGGTGCTCCTAATATATGGATGTGATAAACCCCTATACAAGTGCAAAGCTTTTGGCCTTTTATTTCATCAAACACCACATATATTTGAGACTTGTTAGTATTCGGTTAACAATTCTAAATTAACCAAGACTATTACAAAGGGACTAAAAGGAAAGCTTGGTTAGTAAGTTTCTATTTAGACAGATGGTGTCTTCTTTCCTAATCCTGCTGTTATATGCAGTGGAGAGGATGTCTAACTTTCTTTATAAGGGCAGAAGACTAAAACGTTTTGAAAATCCCTGAAAGGTTTGAAATAAAAAATAATATTACTAAATTATAAAACCTACGTCAAAATACTACGTGTGTTATTAGGATCCATCCATCCATCATGTGCCATGCCGGTAAGCGTGGGCGGTCATGTTCTGCCATATCACTGATCACCAGAATCGTGGATCAGCTCCGTGTTTCTGTCTCGACCATGTCACAAGGCCAAGCCATCCAGGTACTTGCTTCTAGGTCTTCCCCTTGGTCTGTTCCCCTCGATCTTACCAGTTGTCACCAAGTTCTTGTCACATTAAAAACTTGATGGTTTCGATCGATGACAGAAAGTCGCGCCAAATGTCTACACACAGTCGGCATTTCTTTAATATGTTGTTGCTCGAGGAGGGACTATAGCGCCATCCGTCTGCAAGGCGGCAGCCAGCTTTTGATGTGATAGACGGAATGTCTGGGCAGAAGTCGGCTAGATCTTGTGTTGTGGGGAAATTATTTTCTGGTTCACCGGCGGGCAAGACTTTTTGTTGTACGGGAAACAGGTTCCCAGATGAAAGCAAAATAGATGACGGGTTGTTTCCACCCAGTCTAAACAGGAGAGAGAAAAATAGATTCTAGACGGTCTAGCGTCTAGACAGTTTTGTGACGTCATTTATACCCAGAATAAAAACTGTTGAGATAAACAACTTTGGGTTAGTCGACCAAAAGTTGTGAAGCGCTACGGGCCGGTGCAGTATTCCGAGTTGTTTCTATAGAGAGAGACTATAGTGTCTATTGTTGATGTATATCGGCGGACATCGATCCAGTCTGTGATTTCATAGTCTCCATCTACAACAGGAATAACTATATGGTATTCTATTAAACATATTTAACATAGATTATTCTTAGGAAAAGAGTGTAGTACTGTGCGGTGATAGAACCTATTATAAGAGCGTCGGCAACAGTAGCCTATCGCGTAGCTTAAACTAGCTGGTGTGAGATATCATTTAACTCAGTGAGTTAAGGACAATGTAGTGGGATAATATTTAGAGAGATTGAGGATGGTTGGGGGGATTGAGGGAATGTAAAATGGTAGGATCTTCCATTAGGGCATCTGCTGGGTTTCTACCTGTTTCCGTTAGTCTTTCCTTGTCTTACCATGACTCAGACCGAAGTGATGAGTTCCTCGGCCTTATGACAGAGTTTAGTTCTCTGTTATTTTTTCTGAGTGCGGCCGGTGGCCTTCACTCACCTAATAAAAGTCAGAATCGGGTTGCTCTCACCAGGTGTGTTCTCTATTCAACAGGTTTCACTCGATTGTTCCACGTTATTCTACAAAGAAACTAGCAACAAAGTCATAGAAAGTGATGGCTCGAGTATTGAAGGCAGAGTTTACTGAGAGGCTTTTGCACTGGGCCCATAACCCAGATGGTCTGCAGGAACCTGACCTCTGCTGAGCAGGACATGATGATTATAAGTGTGTTTCTTAAGTGATAGTTTACATCACAGTAAATTCAGGACACTGAAAATAACACTTGTACCAGGAACACCAGTAGATATAACTACCTGGAACAGTAACATTGTGTGTTAACATTGGGAAAATCTTACAAGAAGTGAAAAACTACATATCGGACAGCTTATGGGATAGGGACCAGACCAAGAGAGACACAACCTGCTGCTCTGCAGGTTAGACTGAGGATAGCAGTCAAAAATTTGAATCAGGCGCACGAAGGCAAAAGATCTGGTCAGGACAATACCCTAAGGCTCTCTGTCGAGGGTTGAGGCTGAACGCCTCTAAGCCACAAACCCTCGAATCTGAAAGCCGGGCCCATACACACCCTCCGAAAAATAGAGGTGAGATACTGTGCAAGCTACATGCCCAGTTCTGACACTTGTTCGAAGGCTCTCAGCTTGGGGATATGAGGGATTCCCGGAAGAGAGGGCCTGGCCGTTTCTCGTTCACTGCTGTACGGAGGTAAGGTGCTGCGTCGGCAGCACATGTAGCCTAACTCTTGAGCGAGTACAAAAAAGTCAGAGAAGTGCCCCAGTCGAATGGAATGGTTACGAAAACTGTCTGTATCTAACTCATAGAGAGTAGACAAAAGTGGGAAAATTGTCTCAATAACACGAAATGGAACGCAAGGCTAGCGAACCCATTGCGTGGTCCGAAGTCAAAAGCAGAGCTTACCGAGTGGATGACACCCACAGTCTGACCGATCCTGGTGTGTGCTTGAGCGGCCAGTGGCAATCTAGATGCCCAACACATGGAAGTGAGGAACTAAAGCAGCCATGAGCAGGACGTGGCAACTCCTCGGGTGAGCCCAGTCTCAGAGCAATATGTGCCGGCTCTGCAAGTATGGAAGCCTCCTTGGATAGCGAGAGAATGCCCATGATCTGCCCCTGCCTTCCCTTGAGGGTTGACCATGGTGTCGTTGACCGTTCTATCCTGACCAGCTGAGATGCGGGCGGCATCACAACAATAAGTCTAACGTGCCTCGAAACCCGAGGAAGGCTAACCTCATTAAAAAATGCCCGCCGAAGTCGGAAGTGCTGGCCTACGGGTGGCAAAATAAAAACTGGCACTACGTATTTACGTCCGAGTGAAATGTCTCGTCCGAATGTCTCTCATGCTAGGAACAGCTCTGACTACCTAGTTTCCAAATGCCGCTCTTGCTTGGAACAGTTCTGACTAGGTAGTTTTCCTAATGTCCGCCGTGCCTGGAACAGCTCTGAAGGGCACAAGGACAAGCACATGTCCGAAAACTCGCTGAGTGAATCCTATCTGCAGACTTGTCTGGTTTGTGCAGGAATGGCCCGGGGCGAACGAAATGCCAAATATATTGAAGTGAGGAATCAAAGCAGCCATGAGCAGGACGTGACGATTCCCTCGGTAAGCCCAGCATCAGGGCGCTATGTGTCGGCCCTGCAACCTTGGAAGCAACCTTGGATGGCGGAAAATGCCATGGACTGTCCCTGCCTTCCTTTGAGGGATAACCATTGTCTTCGACCGTTCCAACTTGGCCAGCGGTGTAGCAGATGGCACCGCAAAAGTGAGAGTCTCCCAGGAATTCTACCTGGTCAAAAAAGCACGCTAAAGTCGATGTGTTGGCCTACGGGTTTCGGCCCAAGGGCGCATAACAGACACACCGCAATCACATCTGAAGAAGAAAAAAACACTCCGGATGAACGAAAAGAAGAAGAAGAAGAAACCCCCAATAAATCCTTCTTTACGGGGTTATCCGGCCATCTTGAATCGTAATATTTTACGACCTCCATATTTTGAACTTGGCGGTTATTTTCTTGGGTCTGGTTGACTACTTCCGTTTGTCCTGATGACTACTTCCAGACCCTACCCAGGTCCCCTATACCCGACCCGACACGAACCGGCGCGAACCGAGCGGACGTCGGCGCGAACCGGACCGTACCTCGGCGCGGCTGGGGCACCCTGGTGGCGCGACCCAACCCAGGGCACCGCGGAAGTGGATGAGTGGTGTAATCGAACCCCAGTCATGTAGATCCCCCCGATGAGGAGATCGAAATCCAATATGACAGAAAATTGATTTATTCCATCTCTCGAGTTACCCCAAGTAGGTCAAGTAAAGACCGCATGAATAAACTTTTGCACGCTGATAGCTTCGGCATGTTTCCATAGTACCCATGTATCAATATTAAGCGCTTGGTGAAAATCTGGTTTAAAAATATACTAGCCGGGTATACATTATTATTAAATATTAACCCTAAAAACATAATTAAACGATACATTTCTGTTATGTTTAGTGGAGAATAGTTACGTCAATAAAATACTACACTTCTCATTTAAAATAAGCCATAGCGTACCAAGATAATCATAAAAATATGTAATATTATTAAACCCCACAGTTATACCCCCTTAATTATAAAAAGTAACCAGGGGACACTAGTCATGGCTCTTGACTCATCCAGAAGTAATAAGCTCCCCTGACCGCTAGATTTTACCTGCGCTCACGGGTAAAGGGTCACGTGCTTACCCACACCACGGCCAGCGAGAAAAATACAATTGTCAGCGATCAACACTTGATAAGGTGTGAAGATAAAACACGCCCACTGAGGCGGTCTGGTTGACCGTTAACTAGTATTATTATGCATACAGCGCTCAATCGGGCAAGCGAGGGAAAGTTTGCGTTTAAGTTTGGTAAAGTTAAGTCAAACGTTTAAAATAAAATTCAGCACAAATATGTATTTCTATTTGCTGTAAATATGGGGCTTCTGATTGAATTAAAGCAAAAAGCCTATAAATATACTTCGACCAAAGATACGCTGTGAAATCGTCTATACCACCAAGTAGACTATGAGCAAAACATATAAGCGAAATCAGCATCGTGTGCCATCATGATTTGCTGTGTCTTTTCACAACAAAATGTATCCCCAAGACGTCGCAGTCAGACCCAACATTGCTTGGTTGCACGTGTGCCATCATGATGTGCCGTGTGTGTGTGTGTATGTGTGCACGCATGTAGGCGTGTGTGTGTGCGTGGGTGTACTGCCGAGTGTATGTGTGTGCGCTAACAATTACAGGACATCGCAGTCAACCTCAGTATTCTATGGAGTGTCAGGCTTCCTGGGGCAAGTTTTGCAATTGTCATTATGAACGAACGACAGCCATGTCATATGCGTGTGAAGAGGGTGTATCAACAGCTAGTTGTCTATCTATTACAGGACGTCGCAGTCAGCCTCAACATTGTTTATGCAATGTATTTACAGGACGATGCAGACAGCTCCAACATTGATTGGTTGCTTGTGTGCCATCATGACATCCGTGTGTGTGTGCATGTAGGCGTGTGTGCGTGTGTGGGTGTACTGTCGAGTGTGTGTGTGTGCTACCAATTACAGGACATCGCAGTCAACCTCAACATTCTATGGATTGTCAACCGTCATGGGGCAAGTTTGCAATTGTCATTTTGAACGAGCGACAGCCATTTCATGTGCGTGTGAAGAGGGTGTATCATCAGCTAGTTGTCTATTTATTACAGGACGTCGCAGTCAGCCCCAACATTGTTTGGATGGTCGTGTGCCACCATGATTTGCCGTGTAATTTCACGACCAAATTTAGGCCTCGTACTAGTTATGTGTCTATCTAGTGCATAGCGTGGTCAAGGTGTAATGCAATGCATCTACAGGACGTCGCAGTCAGCCCCAGCATTGTTTGGTTGTTCGTGTGCCACCATGATTTGGCGTGTCGGCTCACAACCAAAGCTATGCCTCGTACTATAGTTGTGTCTGTCTATTACATACTGCAGTCAAGTTGTAATGCATTGCATTTACATGACGTTGCAGTCAGTCCCAGCATTCATGTTTCTTAAGCAAGGTTGCCGTTGTCTTTCTGAACGACCGGCAACCATGATCTTCTGCAGTGTCTGTCATCAGGATTACCATCACCGTCATCACCCACCACCACCAACAAAAATCATCATCATCATCAGCTCATCATCATCATCAGCATCATCTGAGGGTGACCAACTGGACGATTCATCACGGGGCTATGTCGGCGGAGTGAACGTACGTGAACGTGTTCAGACATGTCTTTGGGGAAAACTGGATGATGACTCAGAGTGTACTGACAGCATAACGATACAGTCGAGACACTTGGGTAATGATCACAGCCGTTCAAATATGGCGATGCTTCCGGTCATATGTCTAAGGTATACAATCGAAACACATGACTAAAACAGGTAAAGATGGCGTCGCACTCGATCACATGTGTAGGTGTACAATCACGTGGCTAAAACCCATCAAAATACTAGTATAATAAAGAGATATATGGTGCTAATCGCATATAACTGGAGTATGTGCTCGGCTGGCTGCGACCCCAATCAACACATGCACATGGCTGATTCATTAAACATGAATGTTTGTATACATGTGGCTTATTCTCAGAGGCAGAATAATGTCTTGTCCTGAACTGTCCATAACACGGTAGTCACCTTGAGCAAGTACTGTGGCTTTCTGGCTGACTTCGTCATTCATTTCTTTTGGTGGTATGTAACGGGTGGATCAGACTTATCTTATTCCACTCCTTCCGTAACCAATCGAACAGCGCTGGCGTGTCTGGGTACTCGACAGTGGGATGACAACCCTTGTATGGTGACCTTATGCCTACTGCTAAGTCCAGAAAGTAGCGTCCTTAGTACCGACAATGTCTCACAACGAGCGCCTCGAGCACTGATTTTTGCATTTGCCAATAGCAACTAATGATACAACCGAGACACGCGTGTAATGACCCAGTAGGTAATAAACAGTGGTAATGGAAGAAACCAACGTGGAAATTAACCCACAACATAGCCCAAAAGGGGAAAGAAATTCGTTCTGGTGCATGTGTGGTCGGCGAGTACCGCGACTAGAGATTGTCTTCTTCTGTCAACTGATCGTTATATACAGTCATTGGCGTATCACTATTTAATCTGTCTCGAGACAACGTCGACGCGGTCTAGAGCAAGTTGTGGATCGCTCTTCTAAGCAGCTGTTTGGGTTACATGCTACCAAACCCTAAAATATGAGCTTCTACGTGATATTACCGAGTAATGCTCGCCGAACATGTTTCCCAAGAACACACCAGGTCACTATTTCGTCAAGTTACCGCAGACTATTTAGGTGAGTCAACATTTCGAAATGGGTCTGGCCGAAATTCAATTCCCCAACTACTACGGCAATGTGCTAGAGAATGAAGTATGGCTAAGATACATCCCACCAAACGGTAGATTGATAAGAAAGGCGTGTCCCCGGGCCTGTAAAGTTCACCACATGCGTTTATAGCTGCACTGAATCGACTAATGAAAGATCGGAAGGTGGACGATCAGCTCTGTGTTCTATTCCATTTCGACAATGCATCAAAGAAAGTCATCGTTAAAATACTCGAACCCGGGGCCACTATTACATTTAGTGAGAAGTTGCAAAAGATACTAGATACAATTGAAGATGAAGGGGCGATAGACCTGAATAACGACCTGCAAAATGTTTACGTATACTGCGATCTCATTGCGCCGAGACCAGTCGGAGATGTCATGGTCCCATTACTAAGGACGGTTCCTATCATGAATCAGCGCTCGACCTCAGTGTTTCGCGCCTACGACAAACCTCACTACATACCGCTGAGTCGTTACTCCTTCGATACGGTGGAAACACTTCTAACCACTGATACGGGCACAAAGGTCACATTCACTACCGGGACTTCAGTGCTGACGTTACATTTTCGAGTTTAGAAGAGAGCAGACCTAGAATAATGGTGAAATACGGAGCGATACATCGAAACCCCAAACTGGCCGAAGACATGTTGTGTCCGACACTCAGATGATTGATGCCTCGGTTATCTACAAGACTCAGATATCAGCCCACCAAGCAAGAGACCAGTTTTATGACTTCATGCTTATTCTTGAAAAATTTAATGAAATACTATAAAATGTTCTGAAATACTGTAAAATAAACAGGCATATATTATAACTACGTCTTGGTTGTTGAATTTTTTAGTGTTTACGGTGTATATAGTTGTCATGTGATGAGAGAATGAACGGAAAAAATCTTGGTCAAGTAATAAAATTTGTTAGCCAAAGGGGAAAAACTGTGGCTACATTTCAACCAGACTTATAAAAAAGCTCACGCAAACTTATGAAAAGTAGGAAAATTTGTTAATCAAAGTGAAAAATGTTGGTCACATTTCAACCAAACTTATAAAAAGCTCAGTCAAACTTATGAAAAGTAGGAACATTTGTTAACCAAATGTGTAAAGGTAAGCCGAATGTCAATCCAAACTTATAAACATCTCAGTCAAACACATGAAAAGTAAGAAAATATGTTAACCAATCGTGAAAAGTTTGGTCAACTTTCACCCAAACTGATGAAAAGTGGGAAATTTTGTTGTCCAGCGATGAAAAGTTTGATCAAATTTTACCCAAACGTATGAAAAGTAAGAAACTTTGTTAACCAAATGGCAAAATTCTTGGCCAAGTAAGAAAATTTGTTAGCCAGAGGGGAAAATTTTTGGCTACATTTCAATCAGACTTATAAAAAGCTCACCCAAACTTATGAAAAGTAGGAAAATTTGTTAACCAAATGTGAAAAGGTTAGCCGAATTCCAAACCAAACTTATAAAAATCTCAGTGAAACATATGAAAAGTAGGAACATTTGTTAACCAAAAGTGAAAAGATTGACCAACTGTCACCCAAACTTATGAAAAGTGGGAAATTTTGTTGTCCAGAGGTGAAAAGTTTGACCAAATTTTACCCAAACTTATGAAAAGTAGGAGCATTTGTTAACCAAATGTGAAAAGGTTAGCCAAATTTCCAACCAAACTTATAAAAAGCTCAGTCTAAAATATGAAAAGTAGGAAAACTTTGTTAAACAAGCGTGAAAAGTTTGGCCACATTTCACCCACACTTATGAAAAGTAGGATATTTTGTTGTCCAGATGTGAAAAGTTTGACCAAATTTCACCCAAACTTATGAAAAGTAGGAAACTTTGTTAACCAAAGGGCAAAAATCTTGGTCATGTAATAAAATTTGTTAGCCAAAGGGGGAAAAATTGTGGATACATTTACATCCAGACTTATAAAAAGCTGACCCAAGCTTATGAAAAGTAGGAAAATTTGTTAACCAAAAGTGAAAAGGTTAGCCGAATTTCAAACCAAACTTATAAAAATCTCAGTCAAACATATGAAAAGTAGGAAAATTTGTTAACCAAACGTGAAAAGTTTGGCCAACTGTCACCCAAACTTATGAAAAGAGGGAAATTTTGTTGTTCAGATGTGAAAAGTTGACCACATTTCACCCGAACTTATGAAAAGTAGGAAACTTTGTTAACCAAATCGCAAAAATCTTGGCCAAGTAAGAAAATGTGTTAAACAAATGTGAAAAGGTTAGCAAAATTTCAAACCAACCTTATAAAAAAAAAAATTCTCAGTCAAACTTATGAAAAGTAGAAAAATTTGTTAACCAAACGTGAAAAGTTTGGCCAACTGTCACCAAAACTTATGAAAAGTGGGAAATTTGGTTGTCCAGATGTGAAAAGTGTGACCAAATTTCACCCAAACTTATGAAAAGTAGGAAACTTTGTTAACCAAATGGTAAAAAGATTGGCCAAATAAGAAAATATGTTAACCAAATGTGAAAATGTTTGGACAAGTTTGGCCAAATTTAAAACAAAACTCATAAAGAAGTAGGAAACTTTGTTAACCAAATGGGAAAAATTTGACCACAGTTCATCGAACCTTATAAAAAGTAGGAAACTTTTTTAACCAAATGTAAAATTTTTTGGACAAGTGAAGAATTATTTCATGCAAAACTTATGAAAAGTAGGAAATGTCGTTAACAAAATAAGAAAAAAAAATTAGCCAAATTTCAGAAAAACTTATAAAAAGTAGGAAAATTCCTTACCCAAAGGGGAAAAAATATCTCACGTTGTCATTTTACATCCCAATCTAATAGAGATATTCACCTGTCACCTATGCAAACAACAGTTGTATTTCAGAAAATTAAATGTATCTTATGTAATAAGTCACTATAATTGAAGGATAAAAAATAAAATTTCAACAATAAAATTGTACAAAAAACTAACAATTAAATTTCTACATGAAACATTCAAGTTGGAAACATGAAGAGAAATTTAATTGTTAATTTTTTGTACAATTTTATTGTTGAAATTTTATTTTTTATCATTCAATTATCAATTGTCGGTACTAAGGACACTTACTTTCTGGACTTAGCAGTAGGCATAAGGTCACCATACAAAGGTTTTCATCCCACTGTCGAGTACCCAGACACGACAGCGCTGTTCGATTGGTTACGGATAGGAGTGGAATAAGATATGTCTGATCCAATCGTTACATACCACCAAAAGAAATGAATGACGAAGTCAGCCAGAAAGCCACAGTACTTGCTCAAGGTGACTACCGTGTTATGGACAGTTCAGGACAAGACATTATTCTGCCTCTCAGAATAGGCCACATGTATACAAACATTCAGGCTTAATGAATCAGCCATGTGCATGTGTTGATTGGTGTCGCAGCAAGCCGAGCACATACTCCAGTTATATGCGATTAGCACCATATATCTCTTTTTTATACTAGTATTTTGATGGGTTTTAGCCACGTGGTTGTACACTTACACATGTGATCGAGTGCGACGCCATCTTTACCGGTTTTAGTCATGTGTTTCGATTGTATACCTTAGACATATGACCGGAAGCATCGCCATATTTGAACGGCTGTGAGCATTACCCAAGTGTCTCGACTGTATCGTTATGCTGTCAGTACACTCTGAGTCATCATCCAGTTTTCCCCCAAAGAAATGTCTGAACACGTTCACGTACGTTCACTCCGCCGAAATAGCCCCGTGATGAATCACACAGTTGGTCACCCTCAGATGATGCTGAGGATGATGATGAGCTGATGGTGATGATGATGATGATTTTTGTTGGTGGTGGTGGGTGATGACGGTAATGGTAATCCTGATGACAGACACTGCAGAAGATCATGGTTGCCGGTCGTTCAGAAATACAACGGCAACCTTGCTTAAGAAACATGAATGCTGGGACTGACTGCAACGTCCTGTAAATGCAATGCATTACAACTTGACTGCAGTATGTAATAGACAGACACAACTATAGTACGAGGCATAGCTTTGGTTGTGAGTCGACACGCCAAATCATGGTGGCACACGAACAACCAAACAATGCTGGGGCTGACTGCGACGTCCTGTAGATGCATTGCATTACACCTTGACCACGCTGTGTACTAGATAGACACATAACTATATTACGAGGACTAGATTTGGTCGTGACGTGATACGGAAATTCATGGTGGCACACGACCATCCAAACAATGTTGGGGCTGACTGTGACGTCCTGTAATAGATAGACAACTAGCTGTTGATACACCCTCTTCACACGAACATGAAATGGCTGTCGCTCGTTCAAAATGACAATTGCAAACTTGCCCCATGACGGTTGACAATCCATAGAATGTTGAGGTTGACTGCAATGTCCTGTAATTGATAGCAAACAAATACACACTCGACAGTACACCCACGCACACACACACGCCTACATGCGCGCGCACACACTCACGGATGTCATGATGGGACACGGGCAACCAAACAATGTTGGGGTTGACTGCGATGTCCTGTAATACATAGCACACACACACACACACACACACACGCATGTACATACACACACACACGGATGTCATGATGGGACACAAGCAACCAATCAATGATGGGGCTCTCTGCATCGTCCTGTAAATACATTGCATAAACAATGTTGGGGCTGACTGCGACGTCCTGTAATAGATAGCCAACTAGCTGTTGATACACCCTCTTCACACGCACATGACATGGCTGTCGTTCGTTCATAATGACAATTGCAAAACTTGCCCCAGGAAGCCTGACACTCCATAGAATACTGAGGTTGACTGCGATGTCCTGTAATTGTTAGCGCACACACATACACTCGGCAGTACACCCACGCACGCACACACGCCTACATGCGTGCACACATACACACACACACACACACGGCACATCATGATGGCACAGTGCAACCAAGCAATGTTGGGTCTGACTGCGACGTCTTGGGGATACATTTTGTTGTGAAAAGACACAGCAAATCATGATGGCACACGATGCTGATTTCGCTTATATGTTTTGCTCATAGTCTACTTGGTGGTATAGACGATTTCACAGCGTATCTTTGGTCGAAGTATATTTATAGGCTTTTTGCTTTAATTCAATCAGAAGCCCCATATTTACAGCAAATAGAAATACATATTTGTGCTGTATTTTATTTTAAACGGTTGACTTAACTTTACCAAACTTAAACGCAAACTTTCCCTCGCTTGCCCGATTGAGCGCTGTATGCATAATAATACTAGTTAACGGTCAACCAGACCGCCTCAGTGGGCGTGTTTTATCTTCACACCTTATCAAGTGTTGATCGCTGACAATTGTATTTTTCTCGCTGGCCGTGGTGTGGGTAAGCACGTGACCCTTTACCCGTGTGCGCAGGTAAAATCTAGCGGTCAGGGGATCTTATTACTTCTGGAGGAGTCAAGAGCCATGACTAGTGTCCCCTGGTTACTTTTTATAATTAAGGGGGTATAACTGTGGGGTTTAATAATATTACATATTTTTATGATTATCTTGGTACGCTATGGCTTATTTTAAATGAAAAGCGTAGTTTTTTTTTTTTATTGACATAACTATTCTCCACTAAACATACAAGAAATATATCTGTTTAATTAGGGTTAATTTTTAATAATAATGTATACCCGGCTAGTATATTTTTAAACCAGATTTTCACCAAGCGCTTAATGTTGATACATGGGTACTATGGAAACATGCCGAAGCTATCAGCGTGAAAAAGTTTATTCATGCGGTCATTACTTGACCTACTGGGGGTAACTCGAGAGATGGAATAAATCAATTTTCTGTAATATTGGATTTCGATCTCCTCATCGAAGGAGGGGATCTACATGACTGGGGTTCGATTACACCACTCATCCACCTCCGCGGTGCCCTGGTTCGGGTCGCGTCACTGGGGTGCCCCACTCGCGCCGAGGTTGGGTCCGGTTCGCGCGGGTTCGGGTACGGGGGACCTGGGTAGGGAGTAATCATGTACCGGAAGTAGTCATCAGGACAACCGGAAGTAGTCAACCAGACCCAAGAAAATAACCGCAAAGTTCAAAATATTGAGGTCAATGGAGGTCGTAAAATATGACGATTCAAGATGGCCGGATAACCCTTTAAAGAAGGATTTATCGGGGGTTTGAAACCCCAAAACATACTTAGTTACAACATTATATACTACTCAGTACTCCTGCCATCTTTCTAGAATTTGTCTAGATTCTGTTAAGGTATTTCCCATCTTGTCACAGATAACATTCAATCGAGGTTGAACATTTCTTGTCAATAACTTCATTTCTTTGAACATTTCGTAATCTCTTCTAGTCTAATGATATTGCTCTATTCTGGTACAGCAATCTTGTATATATTGATTTTTGTCCTTTCTTTTTTTTCGAATTAAAGATTTATACTTCATCCTGCTGTTATCTGATTCATCTCCTTTCTGTTTCAGTTCCCTTCGTTGTTTTATTAATTCTAACTTGTCTGATGTAATCCATGGCTAAAGATGATTTTTTCTTGGTCGGAATTAAATCTTTGGCTTCGGTTATCAAGATATCTCTAGCTTGTACTGCCAGTTCATTATTTGTCATTTCTTCTTGTACAGACATCAAAACCCTAGAACGATTCCTAACTTCTATGTTGTATGCATCTGGTAGTTTTATAGATCAAAATGAAGTGGCCTTGGTCCTCAGGTAAGCTTTTTGAGTTTTAATTTCAGATCTGCTTCTGATAACTGATGATCTGTATCACAGTCTGCACTTCGTAGGGTTTTTGCAGATGTTATGCTTGATCTCCATCTTCTTTGTATTAAAATATAATCTATCTGATTTTTGGTAATACTGTCCGGGGACTTCCACGTGAAGAGTCGTCTTGAATGTTGTTTAAAAAGTGTGTTGGCTATCGTAAACCCATTTTCTGTGCAAAATTCAATTAATTTGTCACCTGCATCATTTCTATTTCCCACTCCAAATTTTCCTAAAACGTATCTCTCATTTTCGGCTAATCCTGTACCTATTTTTGCATTAAAATTTCTGATTATTATTGCTATATCATTATTACCAATCTTATTTAATGTGTCAAGCCGTTTGACTCGTGCTCCGAAGGTTGTGGGTTCGATTCCGGGCCACACCCGTCGGTTTATGAGTTAAATGTTTCGGAGACTCCTGTGGGACGTCGCTAAAAGCTACGGAGTTCGTGCTTTGTGCGACGCTTTTCGTGCTGCGGAAAGAGACCGAGCCATATGGGATAAAACCCGGTGCAATGAAGTCGACCTTGTCGACTTTTAAGCGACTTTTTATTTAATGTGCCTTGCAGTGTGATGTAAAAATCTTTAATTTCGTCCTCCTCTGCTGTTGAAGTAGGTACATATATCTGTATGAAAGTTGTGTTGTTTGGACGGCCTTTAATTCACCTACTCACACATACCCAAACCACCCACCAAAACCCACACATCCCCATCCACCCAACATCCTCCACCCATACACACAGACCTCAACCACCGACACATCCTCCACCGACATACACATCCCCCACCCACACACATCTCTCATCCACACACATCTCGCCACCCACTCACACATCCCCCACCCATTCCAAAACCCACACACTCCCACCAACCCATCTACACACACATCCCCCACCCACCAACCCGCACATCCCGCAAACACCTAGACAAACTCACATCCCCAAGCACCCTGTCAGCGTCTTACAATATGTCACACAATATGCATGTCATTTAATTTATTACCAATTAAATATGTACATTGTCATGAATCTTCAGTTACATTTGACAATATCTAGCAACAATCTACTGTAACAGCTAGCAAAACACTCATGCGTTCTAGTGTCATAGAATTTATATCACAACTAGCGCACACACTCTCTCAATATCCCAAACATATCCTTTCGCCAGCGCAGTCAAATCGTTTGATCTTTCTCTCACATAGTCGGTGGTCACGTGGTCCCTGACTCCCGTGTCGTCTGTATTACTCATGCTAAGTAGGATGTCTCGGTCTTCTTGGATATTGTCCCGTCCTTCACTCGTCTACTGATAGCTGGTGTCTCATGTTGTTCAGTCCACGGTTGGGCTGTCATTCAAGGACAACTGTCCTGTCTAGCCCTATGTCCTGTCTATCACTGGGTGTAAGGTCCTGTCTACTCTGCTTGTGCTACTGGAGACTTGTACTGGACCGAGGTTAACTATTTACTTATGTTCTATTGGGGGCACCCTCAAACTGCAACCCTCTCAAGACACCAAAATGTGCTCACAGTCAAAAATGGTATCTTTTTATCATCAAGGGAAATATTACCTCTTCTTCTTCTTCTTCGGCGTTCCGAGCCATTGAGGTTCTTTGCTGCAAATACAATCCGTCTCCATTCGTCTCTCTGGTGGACCTTCTCTTGCCAGTCGTTGATTCCAAGTGCTTGCAGGTCTGTACATATATTATCTCTCCACCGCCTTCTTGGTCTACCTCGGGGTCTACGGTCATTTATTTCCTGAGTGTAAGCGAGTTTTGTTTCCCTATTATCTTCCATTCTTTCTATATGCCCCAGCCATTGTAGTCTATTAGCCTTCATGATACCAGTGATTAGTGGGGACTTAAACAGATCATAAATGTCTTTGTTACTTCTTCTTTTCCACTCTCCACTTTGTGTATCCCTAATGGGTCCAAAGATGCGTCTTAAAATATTACCTCTGGACCCCGTAAAATGGTTATTCAACTATTGGCCAAGATATATGTACCCACTGTAAAACCCTCTCTAGCTCCCGCTTTTTGGGCAGTGGTTCTAAGTAACATCAAGTGTTTCCCTCTTAAGAATTACTTATGTCCCTTGGTGTGTATAAGATAATCTCCCATTCTCTTTTAATGGTGGATGTACTTTCTCTGTTTGCGTGGAGTTTGTGCATAGTCTAATGGTGATAATGTGTCTGTTAATTATAAACATGCGTACATGTTTATAATATGTGTAGTGACTATCTCTAAATGTCAATCGTTAGGTTCTCAAAGTTCATGAATGATTGTATATGCACAATTCATGAAATGCATTACCGAACTATGATCTTTAGAAATATGCCTATTAGTATAGTGTAATTGTAACAGTTCAATACACAAATTCGGCACAATTCATATGTGTTGCAAAATCGAATACAAAATATAGCATTAAGTCAAATGTGCACCACCTTCTGCACTATTTTTTTCATTCCCTCAAATTTAATACATTTGTAATGTCTTGTATACTTCTTTCACTCATACACTTATACTGCCTTTTACTCGCATGATCATATTGCATGTACTTATTAAAAAATGTATATAAAGTTCAAGTTAATAGACTTTTAAGTTAAGGTAATACGTTAAGGTAGTAGTTAAGGTAGTGCTCTAACCTTAAAAAAGTTTAACTTTAACACTTTAGAAAAATTTACATAAGAAAGCTTATAATTTTTAAGGTTTCGCTATAGTTTTACCTATTTCGTAATCAAATATATACAATGTATTTTATATTAAATTAATACTTCAAACTATGAACAGCTTGTAAATTCACAATGGTTATTAACAAATGAAGTATTACATTATTAATGAAGCGAGTATAATATGTTTGTCATGTGTTTATAAAAAAAAAAAAAAGAAACATCTATCTTCTAAAGCTATTATAACTACACAAATATTTAAATAAATACATAAAATAATGCTGTTATATTTGTGTCTGATTTGAAAGAATTATTATTACTGTACTGTAATTGTTTGTGGAACAGGGTAAAATATCACAGCTATTTAAAATGCGGTGAGGTGTTGGTTGATCTAGTTGACTGGTGTGTCTGGCATTCTTGTAAGCAGGTCCGCTAGAATATTATTAACTCCTTTTATGTGACGTATAGTGAAAGAGTAATCTTGAAGCAGCAAGGCCCATCTCGCGATGCGATTGTTCTTTGGTTTCCCTTGCTGGATAACCAGCAACGGTTGACTCTTGATGCTATCTTCCCAGTTGTATCGTTGTCTACCTCTTACTCGCTTGCCCTCAACCTTGCCTTCCAATATGGTTTTTATAAGAGTGTCATGTCTTTTAACGTGGCCAAAATATTTCACTTGCCTCCACGTTATTTCTTCCATCAACTCTCTCTTCATTCCCAGTTTTTCTAGAACCTCTGCATTTGCTTGTTTTTGTTTCCATGAAATACGACATATTCGTCTGTATATCCACATCTGCAGGGCTTCTATGCGACTTTCTATTTGCTTGTTCAATGTTATTTTGGAGAACTGTGTCATCATTATCATTATCAGCATCATTATCATCATCAGCATCATAATCCTCATCGTGCGACATGCCGATAAGCGTTGGCGGTCATGGTTCGCTCTCTCTCTCTCTCTCCCCTTCTCTCTCTCTCTCTCTCTCTCTCTCTCTCTCTCTCTCTCGCAATCACCAGTCTAATATCAGACATGCACTAAACAAAGTGTAAATATATGAACTAGAATGCCCTTGATGCTTTTGCGTACTTTGAATTCGTTCCAGAAGTGGAAAGTTGGTTAATATATCTGCTTTAGTAATAAACTTGAAGAAGGAAAAAAAACAACCAGTAACGCATTTTCGCAGTGTTGTTTCATCATCATCATTATCATAATCATCATCATCATCAGGTGCAATGCCGATAAGCGTCGAAGGTCATGGTTCGTGATCTCACACAATCATCAGTCTTGTATCAGGTCAGTGTTCTTGTCCCGATTATGATAGGAGACCAAATCATCCGGGTATTCCTCTCTTTGTTTTCCCCGTGCTCTTTTATCATCAAGTGTGCTAGTTGTTACAAGCTTTCAAGTTTATTTCTCGCCATAAAGTGTCACAATTTGAGATGTTGACGTCAAACTTCTCTAATAAATTTATGGTTTTCATTTGATTCTTGTATGACTTTCTCGTTTGTTTTTCTGTTCGTCCATGCTATTGTATGCACTATCCCCCAGTAACCAAATTCCTATCACCATTAGCTGTTTGTCAGCTTGTCTGCTTATTGTCCATGTTTCGCATGTTACAGGAATAGAGCATTATGGGGCAACTCTTTGCCGTGAAGTTGGAGCCGCGACTAACAACTAACGACTATCAGAAGTTTATGTTTTAACCACACTTAATACTTTTTTCCTGACTGCAGTATGAGAACTGTCGAATCATAATGTAACAGGTATCAGTAAAGAATATAGTTTGCCAGTGCCCTTCCTCCTTGGCAATAAGAATATAGGTCAGTGACCGTAGGTATTGTCCCTGTAAGGAGACTCTCCTCCTAACTTCGCGAACTTGAGATTATAACCAACAACTAGAAGTCGGCTGCTCTCAATCTCAATTTCAATCCAACAAGTTTGTACAATATAGAACGCCGGGGCAAGAGTTGGTTTATCGCCAATATTCCATTGAGGGGTACAGGGAAGAAGGGAAGACGACAGGGTCACGTGGGATGGGGTTTATTATATGATAATATAACCATCAGAGGCCAGCATAGCCGAATGGATAAGAACGGGCGTTCTTAAACATCAGGCGTGTAGGTTCAACCCCTACACCGGACAGATGGACTAAAATGTTGATGGGGACTAAATTACAAGTGCCTCAGAAGTCGGAGTGGATACGCCTGATGGCAAGGGGCACTGGTAATAGGGAAAGCTAATCCACGCGCAAAATTCAGTCTAGTGCACTAACTAGCAGTAGCAACTACTAGCAATAATAGCTCGCATGTTGACTACGCTCAAGTTCACAGCCAGCAAACGCAAGGGGGGGGGGCGGAGGTGGGGTTGAAGGGGATATTTGTACTATATTATTTCTATAATTAACTGTCTAGTCATCCTTGCCTGACTTTTCAGTCAGAATAATAATAATAATACTTCCCCGACCGACGTTATTACTTGTGTATCGTCCTCTTTCTCTCAAACGAAAGAATTCTCGCTCACTATCTTCCTGGATTATTTCTATGACCCCCCACCCCCTCTCCCGCTCGAGCACACACATCCTCTCTCTCTCTCTCTCTCTCTCTCTCTCTCTCTCTCTCTCTCTCTCTCTCTTGTCCTCTCACACACTCTCTCGCACTTACGAACATGTCCTGACTTGCTTTCCTAAATGGTTTTATATCTGTCTTTCTTTCTCTCTCCCCATCTCTTGTTATCTTTATCCAGCTATCTCGCACTTGAGAACATGTCGGTACCGACATTCCTGTCATAAAGTTATCTCTACAATAGTCTACATCTCCCCTTAGCTCTACCTTACTTTATCTTCTTTCTTTTATCTCACGCTCAAACTTCTTCGCACTTAAGAATATGTCGTCATCTGTCTTCTTGCATAAACTCATAATGACAACAACCTTTATTTTTCTTTCCACCTCTTTCTCTCTCTTTTTTTTTCTATACCTTTCTCCTCTCTCTCACACGATCGTTCGCTCGCTTGCATATGAAAGTCCTCGTTTGTCTTCCTGCCATATCATTATCCCAATAACTTTCTTTCTATCTTTCTTTCTCTTTTTCTCTCTCTCTCTCTCCTCTATCTCTCTTCCTCCCCCTTCCTTTCTCACTTAAGAACACACCCTCACCTGTCTGCCAATCAGAAAGTTATGCCTCTCTCTCTCCCTCACTTAAGAACACACCGTCATCTGTCTGCCTGTCATAAAGTTATACCTATAAATTTCTCTCTCTCCCTCTCTCTCTCTCTCTCTCTCTCTCTCTCTCACACACACATACACACACACACACACACACACACACACACTTAAGAACATGCCCTTGCCTGTCTGCCTGTCAGAAAGTTCTCTCTCTCTCTCTCTCTCTCTCTCTCTCTCTCTCTCTCTCTCTCTCTCTCGTCATGACACATCATGTTGATGAGAAATAATCTACATGGATTGGTAGAAAGAATGTATGTGCGGATAGAAGCGCAAACAAAAATATATGTGAAGCAGAAAAGAAAACAACACATTTTTTATAGTCTGATTTTCAAATCCTTTATTATCACTATCAAATAACACGTTACTTTTAATTACATGAACAGCAAAAGCAAACACAGAAAAATATAGAAAAATGTGTGTAATAACCATAATAAAGTATAATAATTGAATTTACAAATAGTTTAAACAACACACTTATAGCTAATGGTGCGATGATGTTGATGGCTTTGATGAAACTCATGTATTCCCATGTTTGTTGTAAAAAATATTCATTTTTTTTTTTTTGTAATATTTATTTTGTGTGGGGAGTAGTGCTACTTCATTCTAGATTCGTGATGTGTGTGGGTGGGCTCAGGATGTGTGAGTGGGCGGGGTGGGATTGTGTGGGTGGGTGCGGGATTTGTGTATGGGTACGTGCGGGATGTATGGGTTGGCGGGGAGATATGTGTGTGTGGGTGAGGATGTGTGTTTGGCTAGGCGGTTGTGGGTGAGTGTGGGAGGAGGATATGTGGGTTGATGATTGTTGGTGGGTTATGGGATGGGTTGGGGATATGTGTGTGCTTAGGGAGATGTGGGGGATATGTGGTGGGTGGGAGATGTGTGCAGGTGGAGGTGGTTGTGGGTGTGGGGATGTGTGCGTGGGATGTTAGGGTCGGTGGGGAGTGTGTGTGTGTGTAACGAGTTCACCTTAGGTAGTGAGAGTGAACCACACCCGAGGTGTCTCTGGCACTCCCGTGTATTCTAGCCCCAGGGGTTGGTCAGGCAGATACACAATTTTACTCTGTGGTTGATCTCATATTAGTTAAGTATGTCTACAAGCCCCTCCAGATTCTAGACCCCCACTAACTACCTACCCCTGTGGAACAATGAACACTTAGGCATCGTCCGAGACCACATTCAATAATTATACAAAGAGCAAGTCAACATACATAAAGTTTATTCTACCCTTGAGAATATAGAACTGAAATGAACATCCTGATAGAATAATCTATTTACACAAATAGAAGATAGAGTAGAGACAGAATCAGAGATATACTTGTCATCATCAGGTGAGAAGTAGATTGGATGCAGATGTCCCGTCCAGTCGGTCCGCCACTCACCCGGCTTCCTTCCAGTGAGATGACTCGAACCTTGGAGACCACTCCGTCTCCAGAGCGTGGATCCCCAACAATAGAGTCACTGCTGGACCTCACTCAACTGGACCAACTGCATCTGTATCACTCCCACGGAGTCACTGTTAATACACAGTTCTCTAACAACACTGGTTGGTAGACAATCCCCCTGGACTTGACTCCAAGTATTCGTGACTTCGATGAACCTAAGTAGTCACTGACCAATCTAATGGTCCATCAATCATAGCACAGTTACACTGCTTGAAGAATATGTCAATGACCAATTCAATGGTCCCTCACAGTAACACTGCTTTGAAGAATATGTCAATGACCAATTCAATGGTCCCTCACAGTAACACTGCTTGAAGAATATGTAACTGACCAATTCAATGGTCCCTCACAGTAACACTGCTTGAAGAATATGTCAATGACCAATTCAATGGTCCCTCACAGTAACACTGCTTGAAGAATAAGATATGGCAACTGTAATGTCACTGAGTCCTACTCGAACACAGTTCATAATCTTCATACTGGGTCAGTACATTATCAGAATCAGACATCTAT
Source organism: Cepaea hortensis (assembly GCA_963921405.1). Taxonomy (NCBI): domain Eukaryota; kingdom Metazoa; phylum Mollusca; class Gastropoda; order Stylommatophora; family Helicidae; genus Cepaea; species Cepaea hortensis. The sequence goes on from OY992883.1 coordinate 65,080,735, forward strand.
TTCACGGAAAACAATTCAGGTTGGACTATAATTAATTGTCCCTTCCACCTGGTAACACTTGTCACAAGTTACAATGAATAGCTGGTGTAGTTCTTCTCAAGACCTGCCACTATGGCTGTCATAAGAACCATTCAAGTGTCTAAATCTCATTTTTTCCACGTTGAGGCGGAACCACCGTAATGCTATACGGTCAGGTGTTTCCTTTCTTTGAACGTGATTGCTCAAATTGCTGAAATGTTCCTGGCTGAAATAGAGTATCTTCTAATGTAGAACAACATCACAAACCATCACGTCCCACACGTGCACCTTCAGGGCACCTGGATTACTTGATGCAACCTTCACGCATGGTGAATCACATTGGGTACATGGTGTGGTTGAGTCGGGCGTGATAAGTAAAGAATTGAACCCTTCGCTGTATCACACGAAGTGGTTTCCTGCCAACGACAATTATAGTTGACTGGTTCCTCAACAGGCAAACTCCTGAAAAGGAAGAGCGACCGGTGAGAGTATACTGGCCCAAACATTAGTCCACATGCATCCTACCAATTGTCAACAACCCATGTGTCAGGCATCATAGGATTACTTCTCCCACACCACACAAGAAACTTGCAAGTCGTGTGAGAGGAAATGAATGGTACATTTTATTGACGTTGGCTCTTTACATTTACAAAACAGTCGCTATCAAATCACACACAAAGCCACAGAATTGCCTATCTCTAGTTTCCTAAACCCTATTGCTAATCTCTATCTAATTGGCTACAAAAAACTCCTATCGACACTAAACGATCTGCTCTCTACGAAGTCAGTCCCCAGTCTCACTTTCCTACACGCGTCGCTACACAGCACGCGGAAGGACCTTGTTGCGTCCTTCGGCTTTTTGCGTGCGGTTACACTCAGCACGCTGGTAGCAGCCGTTCTCCTATTGAGTGGCACTCTTCTCCGTGGCTATCACGTAGGCGTGATTCTGTCGTGACCAGAGTACTAACTATCTGGTCAATGCCTCCGTGTCTCATGAGAGAACTAGTTAATAGTCCCCCTTTCTATCACCTACCCTGCCCTTATATCGGGGCACTATGTTACCTCTAATCTACTTGAGGTTGATCACTCTTCCCGGTGGTCTTCTATCTTGCGGTAGACCTCTTTCCTATATGTTTCAGTCTTTGACACACACCCTCCCCTCCTGTGTTGCGTCATCAACTTTGACTCATTGGTTGTGACGCAAGAGGTTTGTAAAAAATTAGTGTATCTAATTTTTGTCAAAGACTGCTGATAACCTGGCTTTGGGTAACCTAATAGACTTCTACTGACTATTGTCACAATGTAGTATCACTTTACTTGGCTACTGGCAATCGCCACAAACTTGTCTGGTTGGCGTGAGCCCTCTTCTCAATCGCAATATTATATTATTTAGAGGTATGTCTGAACCGGACCGTTGTCTTATAAGACCTGCCCTCAAATAGTAAATTAACTCACTACCCATACAAAGTTGACTTTCTTAGGGTCAACACATGAATTGCTTCATGTCCCCCATATAATATTAAACAACCATTACACAAGCTGTGTGCGACAGGCTTTACCTATCTCGCTTCCGCGTGTAAAGTTATCTTTCACTGATAAGTTAGTGTTTCGTTGTCTATTATGTCCCCTGACCCGGAGTTATCTCCCTTTGATCTACAAAAAATGTATGCAATTTATATGTTTGTTTTTCTGGTTGTTTGCGTGTTTGCATCTAACTAATAGTATAATCTAACTTCTAACATGTGTATCTAACTATCATGTGTATGTAAGTTAGTTTTCAAGTGCCATAATTCGGTTAAATGTGGCCACAAACAAGTGCATAACACTAATTCGTGACTAAGTTTCCGTCTTATGATACTTAAAATGCTTTCTCTAAAATCTACATTAAACTAAACACAACACATTCAAGACAGCACATTTTCAACATTGAAAGCAAACACTTGACGCAGACAAAAAACAAAAAGTCGCGTTGAGCGGCAGAAAAACTCCGCCGATCTCACCCTCTCCTGTATCATTTACATTCGCTCTCACTTTCCCACTTCTATCACACATCTTTTACCCTCACTTCTGTCACACATCTTTTACCCTCACAATTATTTAAAAACCTTGGTGTGACACTGTACAAGTTTGGCTCAGTTTGACAAAGTTGAGCTAAATGACTGTGCGTAAATTGCTGCACGAGTCATGTATTTACACATATTTACATGTAGGAAAAAGGGTTGATGGTTTGTACCCTGGTATTAGTAATTACTATATTCTACTGAAATAATTCCCTAAATACTGACATACTAGTTCTATAAATATGTATCTAATGTGTTACCTATTTTAATTTAATTTGCCACATTAATCCTAATGTTTATCTAATGTAAGGGACGTAATCTAACTATTTAAAATGAAATTGATGTGAGATGAGTTATGTACCTTTATGACATGGGTAATGTGAAATGTAATCAATTATGTACCTTTCTAACATGGGTAATGTGAAATATAACACAATTATCACTAATGTTTTTAAATGGGAAAATATATGATTGATATTTTTACTCTATATGGTGTAAATGATGTAAGTTTAATTGTATCTTCTTTTTATCCTATGATAATGATGTACATTAATCCTATTACTACATGATCACGTTTGTTAAATGGATTGGTTCATTAAGATGGGATGATCTCAAATGAAATGAAACAAAGTGAAATGTAATAAACCTAAATGGTACTAATACTATCTAAACTTTTTATTCTAGTTTATAATTAGCTGTTATTACTATCCTATTCTACTTTTAAGGTAAGTAAGTGGGTAAATTACTGATTTATCTAATTAATCCTATCTAAACTAATTAAAAAAAATGAAAACTATTATATTGTCTAACTCTAAATGTAAATTAAAGTGACCTAATCTACCTATAATTTATCACTATATTATAATGTTATAATACATATCACAATAAGTTTATATATACATAGTATTTAAATACCTCAGGTTAGTCGTTGCCCTAATGTTCAGAAATTGCTTTCATTGGCATACTATATATTCACACTTGTCCTGGGTATATTAAACACATTACACAGTCATACTTGTGTCCTATGGGTATTGCACCTGTAGAGTTCGATTGTGTCGTAGACCAGTATTTTCGTGTCTGGATTTATGTAATGTTCTGACACTGTTTTTCTCTGCTTAACACAAATGATTCACCGGAACAGATATGGAGCTTAGTTAGTAACGAGCTGTCCCAGTTCACACGGTGATATATTTGTTATCGGAGCACAGTTCTTCTTTTGATGTCTATGGACACATGCTAGTTCGGTGTTCCTAGTACATAGTTTAGCACATAATGTCTATGTATTTGTAAAATATTTTTCATAGAATATTCTAATGTACTAATAATCTATTACTCTACACTCTTATGCGGAATCTGCGGTATTTCTACCTCAGATGGTCGACTAAGGGTATCAGCCAGAATGTTGTCCTTACCCTTAATATGTTCTATACTAAACGTATAGTTTTGTAGTATTAGCGACCACCTGTATATACGGTCATTCCGATGCACACCACTTTGTATGACCGTGATTGGGGAGTTGTCAGTCTGGACAACGAAGTGAACACCCGCTAGAAATCGATGAAGCTTTCTCACCGCATAGATGACGCTTAGGGCTTCCAACTCTGATATGGAATATCTGGACTCAGCAGGTGTGATCTTACGGCTCACGTAGCAAATCGGATGGAAGATGCCCTCATAAAATTGGCCTAGCACTGCAGCGATGGAGATTCTGCTGGCATCTGTCCTAAGATAATAAACGAGCCTAGGATTAGGCAAGCGGAGGATTGGTACATTACTAAACAGGATTTTCAATTTTGACAATGCAGAAATTAATAATGCATCTTTGACCTCTAGTTTTACAGATGCTTTTAAAACATTTGAAAATACACTTGTAATTTCAGCTAAGTTTGGTATAAATTTGCAATAGTAATTAACTAACCCCAAAAGGCTTCTGACCTGCTTCTTTGTGGTAGGCATGGTCAGGTTCATAATTTTGGTAATGATTCTATTGTCCGTCTTTAGTTGACCTTGTGAAATGATATGACCCAAAAAATCAATTTCTTTTAGGCCCAATTCGACTTTGCTCGGTTTGACAGTGAGGCCGAAGAGTCGCAACCTATCAAAGACATGTCTTAGTTTCAGTAGGTGTGTTGTCCAGTCATCAGTATGGACACATATATCATCTATATACGTCACTGTATTTGTCACTCCATGCAGTAGATCTCTAGTTAAGCGTACGAAAGTGGCAGGAGCGTTTCGGAGTCCGAAAGGAAGAAAACGCCACTCGTAAAGTCCTAAAGGTGTTGAAAAAGCAGTAAGATGAATGGATTGAGTCTGCATAGGGACCTGCCAATATCCCTTAGTAAGATCTAATTTAGAAAAGAATTTGGAGGTGGACATGTCAAGAATAAGATCTTCGCAGGAAGGAATTGGTTCTGCGTCGATCTTGGTGACGTTGTTCAGTTTTCGATAGTCCACACACAGACGAATTGTGGAGTCTTTTTTCTTAACTAGGACGATTGGAAAGGAGTACTCAGATGTAGACTTCTGAATGATCCCACTAGCTTCTAAATTAAGTATTTCCTTATTTAGATTTTCCCTATAGCTAAGTGGGATTGAGTACGGCCTGCATTTAATAGGCTTAGAGTCCGAAAGAAGAATGGAGTGCTCGATTCTGTCCGTCCTACCTGGAATATCAGAAAATATGTCTTTATACTCTGTCACTAATTCTATTAATTGTCGTCGTTGACCGTCTGTTAGTTCCTGTTCTATCCGTATGCTATCCACTGTCGCAGTCTTGTCTACAATAGGAACAGGTAGTTCCATTCCGTCGTCGTCTACCTGATTCAGTACGGTGGTGGTGCTAAGTGCGTATTCTGTATTCTCACTAGATGTATGGATATCGTCGGATTTGCCAGTCTCGCTAACTAGTGTAGTTGCGTTGTGTACGTCTGTCGTCTGATCACTAAGTGTGGGTGCACTATGTTCGTCTGTCTCTACTTCTGTCTCTTGTCGTGAAAAGTACGGTTTCAACATGTTGACATGGAATATCTTTAAGTGTCCGTTTATCGATATTTCATAGTCAACATCTGAAAGTTTTTGTATCACCTTGAAAGGCCCTTGCCATGAAGTAAGTATTTTATTATGCTTGTCTGGTAGTAGCACCATTACGTCTTGATCAGTTTCAAGTGTTATGGGTCTAGCACTTTTGTTAGGACTGTGATGTTTGATGATATCTGCACTGTTCATTGGAGTGAAACCATTCTTCTCCTCCCAGACAGATATTTCTTCATCTGTACAGTGCCTTAGCTGGGGTAGACACCCAAGAATTAAATCAGTACAAGGGTTGTCTAGAATTGCACATGTAAAGGTACCAGAAAGGAACGGGGTGTTTATACGGGCTCTTGCCAGAGGATAGGTTTCTATATTACCAGAAAAAGTCCGGCATTTTACAGAGTCACCAGTATAATCCTTTGGATTAACAAGTTCCTTTTTCACACCAATAATAGAGCTCCCACTGTCAAGCAAACATCGGCATGGCTTCTCATTGACCAACGCAGAGTGAAACAATAGATTGCCTCTGGAGGCTATAGCTGCATTTGCATTCTCTAAGGAGGATGTTACAATATGCCCACATGTAAGTTTGCCGTCTGCATGAAATTGGTGACATTGGTCACAATTGTCAAAGACTAACACATCGTTCACACAACAGACATCTTCAGATTGCTTAAAAGGTAATGCATTCTCAACTTCACACTCAGTCTCACTACCACTATCAGAAGATGTATCAATCAAAATAGCATTGTTGGCTTTCATACGTTGGCGGCCCAGGCACTTATTTGAGTAATGGCCGTAGCTGGAACAAAAGAAGCATTTGATTGCACGTCTGTATGCAGATCGCTTGTTTTGTTGCTTCTTAATAACATTTTCAAGATGCGCCGGATAGTTTGGCGATTTATCACACATAGAATAAGTGTCATGCAAAAGTTAACAGTAGATACATTTTGACACATTCCTATCTTTCTTATCAATTTTATGAAATGGTTTTCTATTACTTTGATAGTTTTTAGGTTGGTCTTTTACAAAGGAAACTATTTCAGAGTCATTTGAAGTCTTAAAAATATCTCTATTTGAGGAAAAATATGCAGAGCCTTTCTTTTCAAATTGTTCTATGTTCTCAATGTCCGACTGCTGCAGGAATTTAGCAAAAGGAAATGGTATAGTGGATATGACTTTATCCATGGCTATTAGATTTTTAAGTCTGTCAAAATCTTTACCTATGTTAGCTGCTTTAAGCCACCTATTTAGTACACTTTGAACATTTGAGACGTAATCAATGAAAGTCTCACTAGGTTTTGGTTTTAAATTTGAGAACTGAGCCTGATACCCAGGGGCATCAAGTAAAAAATGTTGCATTATCCTATCATGGATGTACTGGTAGTTAGATCTAAGATCAGTTGGTATTGATGCTATCACTTTAAGGGGCTCACCACTCAGGTTCTTCATATAAATCATAGCCCACATGTCTATTGGAACTTGGTGGTATTTAAACTGATATTCGACATTTTCTGTCCAGGCTGATATGGAGTCTTCTTTACAATATGGTTTGATAATATTTTTGTATTTGTTGAACTTATTTTCTTCTTGTTGACTTTTTAGTTTAGTAGCAGAGATCTCTAAGTGTGAGTCTACATCCATACCTTTCATCTTTAACTGTGTCTCTGATTCTACTTGAATTTGTTTTTCCTTAACTCTTGTCATTTCATCTATCTCTTTTTGCTTTAGTTCTCTCTCTTGATCTAATTGCATCTGTTTTAATTCTAGTTCCTTCTGTTTAATTTCCTTATCTTGTTCTAACTGCTTCTGTTTTAATTCTAATTCTATTTGTTTAACCTGTTTGTCATCTTCTAGCTGTTTTTGTTTTGTTATCTCAGCTAGTTATGCAATCTCCTTTTGGTGTTGTCTTTCTCGTGCACGTTCATCTCTCTCTGCATCCTCTTTTCGTGCACGTTCAGCTCTCTCCGCATCCTCTTTTCGTGCACGTTCAGCTCTCTCAGCATCTTTTGCTTCTTTAAATTTTTGATCAGCATATTGTTCTAGCTCCTTTCCTGTGTATTGTAATTCTTTGCCAGCTTTTATGAAATCAGATAAAGTTGCCATGTTGTTGGCCTATTAGCTAGCAATGACCCGCACTGAACTCTTTAATCAATTATTTATGTTTGATATGTTATGTTTCTTAATATCTGAGCACTGCAAATTGGACTCTTAGTTTATAACCTGGAAAATTTTATCCTGAAAAAACCAGAGCACAAAAATATGCTAATGCATCACAAGCTGAAAAAGAGATGCACTATTAATCACATAGCATGCCAAATACGTAGGTTATACTCAACTTAATGTTCCCGAGAATCAGGAACACCAATCCGGTAACACAGGTCACCTCGTTTGGCACTTCGGCATACACACGAGTTTTCTAATCAGCTGTTGTTCACCCTGGTTCACAGAGCAGCAACAATTAACAAATTCTAAACGACACGTTATTTTTGACAATTTGGTACAATCACAATGACATGCCCACGGGCAAATAGAATATAGTTTAATTAATATTCAATTGTCAATGTCCTGTCTTCGTTCTAACGTTTTATGCCTTTCGTCCCTAATCTAGTTTAATCTATGGAAGTATTGTGCAGACCAAGTCTAATTTGCATAGCCAAAAGTAGTGCCATCGCAACGGTAAACAAATATAAAAAGTACGAAAAACATTCAATTGTTTAAATAAATAAATATATTCATTCACTAACTTAAATAAACAAATAATAGTTAATATAAAGCACAGATTCAGGCGGGTAGCAGCTTGGCGATTTGTAAACACTCAAATGCTGAATGCGAATGCCGTAGAACAACTGCTTGTCAATCGTAATACGTCAGAGGCGCAGCGCTATTTTTAGCTTGCCAAAAATCGATAATGTTGCTGGCTGTGTATCGCTCCGCCATGAATCATTTTTGATAATTATGCATCAACAAATAAATAATTACATAAATCAATGAAAGAAATTAATAATATCACTACTTACAACTTTGAAGAACACATGATTTAACTAAATAATATTTTAATAAGCACAAATAAGCATTATTTTGTTACGATAGGCACAGTTTAGCTCGCAACTCGTTCTTGTCTGCACACGACGTCAGTCACTGACACAAATTAAACCTGTAATTCACTACTAGCAACCTTAGTCTAGAGCCGTGGGTAAGTGTAATAGCTTGAACTTGTTCAAGCCACACTTCTGACACCACATTAAATCCTAGCCTGTCAACAACCCATGTGTCAGGCATCATAGGATTACTTCTCCCACACCACACAAGAAACTTGCAAGTCGTGTGAGAGGAAATGAATGGTACATTTTATTGACGTTGGCTCTTTACATTTACAAAACAGTCGCTATCAAATCACACACAAAGCCACAGAATTGCCTATCTCTAGTTTCCTAAACCCGATTGCTAATCTCTATCTAATTGGCTACAAAAAACTCCTATCGACACTAAACGATCTGCTCTCTACGAAGTCAGTCCCCAGTCTCACTTTCCTACACGCGTCGCTACACAGCACGCGGAAGGACCTTGTTGCGTCCTTCGGCTTTTTGCGTGCGGTTACACTCAGCACGCTGGTAGCAGCCGTTCTCCTATTGAGTGGCACTCTTCTCCGTGGCTATCACGTAGGCGTGATTCTGTCGTGACCAGAGTACTAACTATCTGGTCGATGCCTCCGTGTCTCATGAGAGAACTAGTTAATAGTCCCCCTTTCTATCACCTACCCTGCCCTTATATCGGGGCACTATGTTACCTCTAATCTACTTGAGGTTGACCACTCTTCCCGGTGGTCTTCTATCTTGCGGTAGACCTCTTTCCTATATGTTCCAGTCTTTGACACCAATGACTACTCAACCCTCAGTCATGCTACTTAGTTATGCATATAACCAAAGCATTATCTCTATATGGAGAGTAGTAAAGCATGGGTTCAGTATTGTCAGCTGGCCTCACAGAACAGCCCGTCAAACAGAGCAAGAAATCAGAATGACGAGTCTGATCGTAGGTCTCACCTATCCCTAATAATCTACCAGTCGTCGCTAACGTCAGTAGTGATAGTAGGCTTTTATCATAGTTCTAATTTAATCGAACTAAACAATAAGGTAAAGAGTCCCAGGACTCGTTCCTAACATCATCAATGTTCATTAAGAAACATAATACTGATCAATATACCATCCCTCGGGATATAGGAATAGTACATGATCACATCCAATATGTACACAAGCCTGTTTGCTGGTGGGACCACCTGCCCACGCCCTAGCAAACTCTTCTTATCAGACTCCTCCTTAGAGTCAAGAAGCCTTCTTGCGAATACATGTTCCCCACATGTTCCAAGGGTGATGTTCCAGTTCCGCCCTCCCAAGTGGTTTAGCCTTTGGCCGGGACCGAACTTCATCGTTGGTCTGGTCTACCAACCTATACTTTCACAACTTGCTTTCACATCCCCAATATCCTTTGTGTCCCCTGTCTCATACAGCCTCCTTGCATCCTTCCATACTTCCAGCACCTTAGCATTCATTCGCACTAGCACCAGTATGAAAGAACAAGATAGCTCAGAAGAGTTCAGAACGCATATGTATATCGCGACGGCACGCATTGTTATCACGCGTCGACCTATTCGGCGTTCGGAGTTACTCCAGGAAGTATCACATGCCATGATCTAATATATATACACAATGTCACATCATATATATATGTATGTATATATATATATATATATATATATATATATATATATATATATATATATATATATATATATATATCACCAAAGCAGACTTACCTTACCACAGAAATCCCGTGTTCCACACAATGAATTCACTATTAAGTTACTACACAATAGTTACATCATTCCTGGTGGCACAGAACTAAGTTCTTCCTTTACTTAGAAACTAAGCACAATTTTGTCTGAATCTCCACCTACCAACTTACCTGGTTTTCTAACCGTTCTTCTGGCTTCAGCAACTGACTGACATAAATCTAAGTTTCTATCAGGTACAAGTAACTATGTTTTATTCTAACACAGCAACCTAATAGATGCAACGATTTGCAATATATGGTAAATATAATTTACATCCATATAGAACACATCGCATTCCTGCGTTCCCAACAGCTGATTCGCGAACCCACAGTAAACAAACACACGATTAGCCGTCAACTGCGTTATCGATCGGTTTGCTAATTAGTATGCAAGGACATCTGCATAGGTAATGAGGTTAGAACAATGGCGTTTTGTACACTCTTACAAAGTTAAATGATTTAAACAAATATGTACCTGAATGTTGAAAACCAGATTTCCAGTCAGCTTCAGAACTGTTCAAGGGCTTCTCAGCTTCCTTTCCATAACAGTCAGCCGAATCATGGTTGAGGTGAGACGCCACACAAAATTGGCTCACAAGGCCTGCGTCGGCTCTCTCCGAGCAAAGTGGAAGTGAATGAAAGGTTAACCCAATTTCCCCACTCGTGCCAACTCAATGCGCACGGGAAGCTAGTGCTTCTTGAGAAAAGACACTTTCTCGGGAAACCGTCATTCCCCGCCTAGAATTTCTAGATCTTTCTGCACGAGAATTTAGTGCGATACCCAGCCTCACGGGTCACTCAAATTCCGGTGTTTCGAGAAGATTCTAGATAGTAATTCCTTCATCGGCTTCCCTCAGTCTATTTTTAGCTGGGAAAGTCCCCCGATGACGCGCCAAAATAGTGCGGGATCTTTACGACCCAAGACAGATAAACGCGTTTCGTCACAGTGTGGGTGGGTGGTTGGGTGAAGGATGTGTGGTGAATGTGTGTGGGGTTGTAGGGGATGGGTGCGTGATTTGTGTGGGTGATGGATTTGGGGATGTGTGTGTGGGTGAGGGGTATGTCTGGGTGGGTGGGGTGTGTGTGGCTGGATGGAGGATGTATGTGTGGGTAGTGAGGGTGATTGTAGGTGGGGTATGTGTCGGTGGGTAGGAGATGTGTGGGGATATATGGGTGAGGGATGTGTCTTGGGGATGTGTGTGGGTGTGGTGTTGTTTGGGAGGGGAGATGAGTGTGGATAAAGGATGTGTGTGTAAGGGTGGGGGATGTGTCTTTAGATGGGTGGTTGGGGTGTGTGAGTGTGGGTGGGTAGATGGGAGATGTATGTGCTGATGAGTGTCAAAGATCTACATGGGAGCTTAAAGAGTTAAGACGGAGCTATACAGAGAACACCAGACAGGAGAGACACAGGCACTATATTTAGCTTGACAACAGGACACACTTGTGTCACCTAAGAGGTCGTTAAGTGCTTATGAGCGAGGGTTTCCCAAGAGTATAGGGAACTCGCCTCTCGACGAGTAACTGGAGAATACCAGTTACTTTAGTTAACTGTCCAAGCGTGCTGGGACTCTACGCACGCAAACTCGCCAGCGCACGGAGGACTGAATGTCCGTGGTTCAACGCGAAACTAGAAGCGTGCCTCAGACTGGGACAAGGACAGATAGAGAGCAGACGTGTTCGCTAGGAACCTTATATAGTTTATCGACAATAGTGTTAGCTAGGCTTTAGATTCCAATTAGTTAATAGTATCATTATTTTCACCTCTTCAATGCATCTGTGAAACATACCATGTTGTTGATTATCCATGAAGTATTCCGCTCGCAGAGCTTGTTTGTCATCAGCTCTAAATAAAAATGTATCCTTTTGCAAACCACACGAGTTATTGATTCGTGTCGTGCAAAAGTAGGGAGTCCTGAATTACCTGTCGCAAGTAGGTTGCTGACAGTCAGGACCCATTTGGTGTCAGAAGTTTCTGAACCAACGTCTAGAGACTCTAAAATTATTTTGTGGTGTTAAAATTACCCAAACGTGAATTATTTATTATATAATGTTTGAAATAGATTGTTTTCCGAGAGTGAACACCAAAATACTTTAAAAAGTAACATTTGTGGAGCTTGAGCCACAATTAAAAGAAAATAATTTAGAAATTGTGTAATTCTGTGAAAAGTGATAGCAAATGTTGATGAATTTGGTTAAATGAATATATGTACAGATATGTTGCAAAGTTACCAAGCACACCATCGTGTACATTGCATTTTGTGTGATACAGCCATCAATGTCAACATTCATCACATTTAAGAGTACACTAGCTACTAAACGGAATCAATAGAGCGTAGTTATACCAACCAGAAGGAAAGTGAAGACAAGACGACAGTGACACTCATATGACGATTCATCTTACAAATCATGACAATCATCGATACTATCATAACATTCATTCATTAACTTCATTATCATTATCCAAATCACATTTGTTATTGATCAGCCGCATGAAAGATGAACATGTATTTGTAGCATAGACATGTTTTCTAAAGTATTGATACTCTACGAAACAGAAGTGTCAGTTCTCCAATCAAATCGATCATTTGGTGTATGGAAGTCAGCGGTGGAACATCCCAAGTGCCAAGTTTTTCCAACCGATTAGATGAGTATATTTTCGAATAATTTTGATACTGACCATTTTAACGATGCATCTTTATTTTCAGTGACAATGTAAATAACTAACATATAACTGTACAACTATTGTGTGAAATTGAAATATTATTGTTGTAAAATAACATAAAATCACAAAATGGCATCGTTAAATGACTGCATCCAGGCAGGCAAAGCATTAGGCCATACTGGACAGGAGTTAGAGAAATGGGTTGATCAAAGATATAAAGAAGAAATTGCTCAAGCAGAGAGAAAAGCCGCTATAGATAGAGATGAAAGACAGCATTAGAAAGACAGCATCAAAAAGAGTTGAAAGAATCAGAGGAAACCACCAAACGAAGACAGTTAGAATTAGATCATACCATGAAACAGAAGCAGATTGAGGTAGAGTCACAGACGAAACAGAAGCAGATTGAGGTAGAGTCACAGACAAAGTTAAAGATGAAAGAGTTAGAGATAGAGTCAAACATTCAAATAGCCTCTAGTAAACAAAAGAGCCAGGAGGAGCAAAATAAATTTTCCAAATATAAAGGCCTTATAAATATAAAAGCCATACAGCTTAGGCGATTCCATCTCTGCATGGACTGAGAATATAGAGTTTCAACTTAAGACCCAGAAAATACCGTTGGAAGATTGGGCAATGATCTACATGAGAAATCTCAGTGGTGAGCCATTAAAAGTGATAGAATCACTACCTACAGAACTAAGGAGTGACTACCAATACATCCACAATAGAATCATGCAACACTTCTTACTTGACGCTTCGGGGTATCAGATTCAATACTCACAAATAAAACCCAAACCTACTGAAACCTTCCTAGATTACGTCTCTAACGTGCAAAGTACATTTAACAAATGGCTTAAGGCGGCAAAAGTGGGGGGAAACTTCGATAAACTGCAAGATCTAATGGTAATGGACAAGGTAATATCCACGATCCCTACCCCGTTTGCAAAGTTCCTCCAACAGGCAGACATAGAGTCCATTCAAGAGCTAGAAAAACGTGGGTCGGCTTACTTTTCTGCAAATCGTGATATCTTTAAAACCACCATCCATGATACTGAGATCACTGCCTTTGTAAAAAAAAAAACGAATCTAATAGATCATATAGGCAAAAAGAGTATCGTAGGAAAGACCAGCCCTATCAAAAACCTCCACGTTGTGGATATTGCAATTTACATCATCCCAGTTATTCTATGTGCGATAAGAACCCAGCATATCCATCTCATTTAGAAACAGTCATAAAGAAACAAGAGAATAGAAGAAACTCGTTCAAACGTGCTATCAAATGTTATTTTTGTTCGAGCTATGGACACTATTCTGCAAAGTGTCTGGGCAGACAAAGGATGAAGGCAAACAATGCTATGCTCATCGATACGTCATCTGACGATGATAGTGTGATTAACTCTGAACTTGAGAATGTGCTACCAGAGAATGTGTGTGAAAGTGTTGCAGTAGTTACTGATATACTTGATGTCAATAAATGTGATACATGTAACAGGTTTCATGCGGATGGGAAATTAAAATGTGGTCACGTGATTCCATATTCCATCGAAGATACTAGCGCAGCTAATGCCTCCAGAGGTAAATTGAAGTTCTACGATGCACTGGTAAATAACCAACCATGTCATTGTTTACTGGACAGCGGCAGAACTTTACTTGGCCTGAGAAAAGATCTGGTAAGACCAGAAGATTACACGGGTGAATTTGTCAAATGCCGTACTTTCTCCGGAACAATTGAGAAATACCCACTGGCAAAAGCGCATATAAATACCCCGTTCCTTACCGGCACATTTACGTGCGCAATCCTGCAAGACCCTTGCACGGATCTTATTTTAGGATGTTTAGACTCATTAAAGAAATGTACTGACGATGATATATTAGCCTGGAAGGAAACGAACCTGGCTAATGCTGTAACAAGGTCAGAAACGCAAACACACTACACTGACCTGCAAAACGAGATGTTACAGCTGTTAACACCTTGCGGTGCTACTAACAATAATACTCGACAAGAATTTATCGAGACACAACGCACCGATCAAACTATCGCACCTTATTTTAAATTGTTAGGTGAGCGAGCGAAAGTGACTAAAAATGCATCTTGGTATTTTAGATTACACAACGGAATTCTCATGCGTTATTACACAAATAATAACCATGAAATTCAGCAAACGGTGTTACCTGTAACATACCGACAAACTGTGCTGAAAATCGCACAAGAGTCACCGTTTGCTGGACATTTGGCCTATGACAAAACCAGAGCCAGAATTTTGTCACACTTCTACTGGCCTAAATTCTGTTCTGATATAAAATTTTTCTGTCGTTCATGTACTATTTGTCAACATCTTGTAAGAAAGGGTAAGCATGTGACGGCCGAAGTTCAACGGTCATTATTGGCATCGAGACCATTTGAGTGTGTTGCGGTCGATATTGTTGGACCCCTGAATCAGGTGTCAAACAAGGGAAACCGTTTCATACTGACGCTCGTGGATACATGTACCAGGTGGATCGAAGCAATTCCACTAAAATACATCACCTTCAAAGATGTGGCAAATGTATTTTTGCACTTATTTTGTCGCTTTGGTTTTCCGCGAACGATTTTATCGGATCGGGGAACCCAGTTTATTTCGGCTGCTATGCAAGCCTTAACAAAATTGTTAGGAATACAGCAGCATTTCTGTACACCGTACCACCCAATGAGTAACGGCATCATAGAAAAAATTAACGGGGATCTGAAACACATGCTGGCAAAAATAACAGCCGAACACCCAGCTGAATGGGAGACGCTATTACCAGCTGTGCTTTTTGCCCATCGAGAAATTCCGCACTCAAGTACGGGTTTCTCACCTTTCGAACTAGTGTATGGGGCGAACCCACGTGGACCCCTATTAATATACCATCAGCTAATTACTAGCTTACCAGAAAATCCGACATCAGTAACACCCTATGAGATGGTAACAGACACACGCAATAGAATCATGAAAGCGTGTGAAATAGCCAAAGCATCTTTGGAGAGGAAAGGACAGATGTACCGCGAGTATGCAAAATAAGGGTGCTAAAACAATACACCTTGAACCGAATCAGAAAGTTCTGCTGTTACTACCAGATAAATGTAATTTATTGCTAACATCATGGCAAGGGCCATTCAACGTCGAACGTAAAATATCAGATGTCGACTATGAAATATCGATAAAGGGAAAATTAAAGATATTTCATATCAACATGCTGAAACCATATTTCTCACGACAGGAACTACCGACAGACGAACAAAATGCACCCACACCAGTCAATCGGACGACAGACGTACACAACGCAACTACACTAGGTAGGACGACACACGACAGTGACATCGCAAATACACTTAGCCAGGTAACAGCACACGCAGCTAATACCACAACAGTACTTAACCAGACAGATGACGACGGAATAGAATTACCAGTCCCTACGGTAGACACGACTGGGACCATCGACAGCATACGGATATAAACCAAACTTACGGACGAGCAACGACGACAGATGATAGATCTAGTGACAGAATACAAGGACATTTTCTCCGACATCCCAGGAAAGACAGACAGAATAGAGCATTCCATCATTCTGACTGATAACACCCCTATCAAATGTCGACCTTATTCCATCCCTCTAAATTATAGGGCAAATCTCCACAAAGAAATACTATCTCTTGAGTCGAGTGGAATAATTCAAAGATCACAGTCAGAATATTCCTTTCCTATCGTTCTTGTCACCAAAAAGGACTCAACAATTCGCCTCTGTGTCGATTATCGACGTTTAAACAGAGTGACAAAGATCGATGCTGAGCCAATTCCAGCATGCGAAGATTTGATCCTGGATATGTCTACATCTCGTATATTTTCCAAACTCGACCTCACTCTAGGTTACTGGCAAGTCCCGATGCAAGAAAATTCAATTCCTTTGACAGATTTTTCTACACCTCTAGGACTCTATGAGTGGCGCTTTCTCCCTTTTGGCCTTCGTAATGCTCCTGCCACTTTTGTACGTCTTACTAGAGATCTTCTCCACGGGGTGACCAATACTTCTACATACATAGATGACATATGTATTCATACTGAAGACTGGACGTCACACCTACTGAAACTTCGACATGTCTTCGACAGGTTGCGATTATTCGGTCTTACCGTCAAACCAACTAAGGTAGAGTTGGGCATGGAGGAAATTGACTTCCTAGGCCATACCATCTGCAGAGGCCAACTCAGAACAGACGAGAAAATAGTCACGAAGATTCTTAATTTGACTATGCCAACGACCAAGAAACAGGTCCGAAGTCTACTTGGCCTTGTAAACTATTATAGTAAATTTATTCCCAATCTGGCGGAAATCACCAGTGTTTTTTCAAATATTTTGAAAGCTTCGGCTAAATTAGATGTAAAAGATGCAAAGTTAATTGGCGCATTATCAAAATTGAAATATTTATTCAGTGTACCACCTATTTTGCGTTTACCTAATCTAAATCTTACCTATTTCCTCCGCACTGACGCAAGTGCGATTTCCATATCTGGTATATTGGGCCAGTTTTACGACGGGAAGTTTCACCCTGTGATGTATGTAAGCCATAAAATCAGCCCTGCTGAATCAAGATACTCAGCTTCTGAATTGGGGGGCCTTAGCGTAATCTATTGTGTGAGAAAACTGCATAGGTGTTTGGCAGGTACAGAGTTTGTAATCCAGTCCGACAACTCTCCCCTTGCGGTAATGCAGTCTGGCATCCCTCAAAACAACAGGATCTACAGATGGTCCTTAATATTGGCAAACTATGCCTTTACAATCCAGCATTTGAAGGGATCATTAAACTCTTTGGCAGACATTTTAAGTAGACCTTCAAATATAGAGATACCTGAAGTACAGGAGAAGAGCGACGATTTATCACCAGAAACAGTGACACTGTAGAGATTAATGAAATCAGTGCCGTGTGTGATAAAAACTTACACTTTGAAGTGCGTTAATATCGCCAGTCGACTAAACTGTGCAAGATAAACAGTGACATTATGAGTAAATGAACAGGCACATTAGTGATATTTCTACAGCGCTAACACGTAGATAAGCAATAATTACATCGAAAGTGTTAGATGTGAACCTACAGAAACTGATAGGGAACTTTATATATAACCACTATCCTGAAATAAGAGCATATAAGACTGTGGTGAATTGAACTAAGTTATTACACTAGTCTACAAGGAACAGTGCTCGAACATTACACCGGACAGGACGACGTTAGTGTAGTTATATATATAATTGTGATATGTATAGTACATTGTTGTTTTTTTAAACAGTGCGCATAACCTCAGTGTGTATATTTATAATTGTATTGCAAATGTTCAAGTAAAGATATGACATTATTTATGTTAGTTCATAGGTATAAGTCACCAATATTTACTTAAAAACCTCAGTTAGATTAACACCTACGTGAGAAATGTAATTATTAGACATTACTTTATCTCATCACCATGTAAACATAATCATTTATATATTAATTTGCTTAAAATATCATTTCTAAACTAACCCAATCATTGGAAAATATCATAATATCATTTCATTTACCAATAATACTATAAGGTAACTAACCCACCTTGCTTAAATATAATTAATTAATTAGGTTATTTCCCTTAGGTTAATTTAGGACAGCACACGAAATTACTATAACTTATTTAGATTAGTTAGTTTCATATGATCGGTAACAAACCATCATCATAAACGTGTATAATATTTTGTATAGATATGACGCGTGCAAAGACATAGCACAGTCATGTGGCGTGAAAACTTGAACGATTCAGCCAGTCATTTATTGTAAATATGTAATGTTCATTGATGTAATACTATGAACCATATTTTAAGGACGAATGAATGTTTTAACATAAGTATGGTATGGAAGGGAACGAAAGATGTATAATAGGAGAGGAGTGAATGAAGACAAAGTAAACATGGAATGAGAGAGAGAGAGAGAGACAGAGATTGAGCGGAAATTTTTTCTCCGCGCAAATCGTCTTATTATGACTTGTCTGTGTCAATCGGTGTAACCAATGTGTTGTTCAGTTTTAAGTGTGTAACTGCTATACTTTAGAAAATAGAATTAGTAAATAGAGAAAGTACTTTGAGCATCTTAAAACGAAATTGTGGTCATAAATAAAAGTAACCGACATTTGTAGCCACAATAATCCGATTTACGGCGCTCGAAGGAATACATACATGTAGAATAGAAACGCATACACATGTTAGCAAGTTAATTACATTGTAGTTTAATGAATAACACGCAAACAAACAGGAAAACAAACACATAAAGGTTGCATTCACCATTTGTTTCAAAGAACAGTAACTCAAAACAGGGGACACAATAACTTCTTGAAAAACCTGATGTTAACATTGAAAATATTCCTTCACGAACGGAAGTTTAAAGGTGAAGAGTAGAATATAGAGCAGACGAGTTGGTACTGATATTATAGGGGAACATGAACATTTATGCTCATGTGTTGTTCTCGTAACAGAGACAACTTGTAGAGGGTTGTCATTTTGGGCAATTTGAGGACAGGTCGAGACATAAGTCAACGGGCAGAAGTCAAAGGACATAGGGTCAAACGACGGAAGCCAGGACATAAGTCATAAGACAACGGTTCCGGATCAATACAATTCCCAAGAATATAATAGAGGTCTATAGCCAACCATAATGAGATGATGCACTACTCAATAAGCCGAGTGAATCAATATAACAGTGTGAAAAGGCAGAGAAGAGAATTTGTTCTATCCCCAGAAGAGATACGTAAACCTATGAGATCTTTGACAAAATTGGACAGCCAATTTTTCAGTGACCAATACGTGTTACATACAGGAGTTAAACGGTTGTAACACTACACGCAGAGGAGAGGAGCGTGTCAAAGATCTACATGGGAGCTTAGAGAGTTAAGACGGAGCTATACAGAGAACACCAGACAGGAGAGACACAGGCACTATATTTAGCTTGACAACAGGACACACTTGTGTCAACTAAGAGGTCGTTAAGTGCTTATGAGCGAGGGTTTCCCAAGAGTATAGGGAACTCGCCTCTCGACGGATACCAGTTACTTTAGTTAACTGACCAAGCGTGCTGGGACTCTACGCACGCAAACTCGCCAGCGCACGGAGGACTGAATGTCCGTGGTTCAACGCGCAACTAGAAGCGTGCCTAAGACTGGGACAAGGACAGATAGAGAGCAGACGTGTTCGCTAGGAACCTTATATAGTTTATCGACAATAGTGTTAGCTAGGCTTTAGATTCCAATTAGTTAATAGTATCATTATTTTCACCTCTTCAATGCATATGTGAAACATACCATGTTGTTGATTATCCATGAAGTATTCCGCTCGCAGAGCTTGTTTGTAATCAGCTCTAAATAAAAATGTATCCTTTTGCAAACCACACGAGTTATTGATTCGTGTCGTGCAAAAGTAGGGAGTCCTGAATTACCTGTCGCAAGTAGGTTGCTGACAATGAGTGGGTGAGGGATGTGTGGGTGTTAGTGGTTTAGGGATAAGTACATGTAAGGAGTGATGTGTGAGGGGATGAGTGTATGGGTGAGGGATGGGTGGAGGATGTGTGGTTGGGTAGAGGATGTGTGGGTGGGTGATAGTATATGGGTAAGGGTGTGTGGTTAAGGGATGTGTGGTTAAGGGATGTTTGGTTGGGGGATCGGTGGGTGGTGGATGTGTGGGCGGGTAGAGGATATGTGAGTGGGCGAGTGTGTGTAGGTTAGGAGATGGTGGAGGATGTTTGTATGGGTGGGCTTGGGATATGTGAATGGGCTGAGAGAGATGGGAGATTATGTGGGTGGGTGAGGAATTTGTGTGCGGGATATGTGAGTTGGCTGGGAGATGTGTGTGTGTGTTTTGGATGTGTGGTTTAGGGATGTGTGTTTGGCTGGGTGGTTGGAGGTGTGTATGTGGAGGAGGATATGTGGGTTGGTAATGGGACAGGTGGAGGATTTGTTAGTGGGTGGGGAGATGTGTGTAGGTGGGTGGATGTGTGTGGGTGAGGATGCCATATAGCGATTGCACAGATCAAATCAAATGATGCGGAGAAGATAAAAGGAAAAACCCAAGTTTATAGTAAAGTAGATGGTGCACGAAGAACCAGGGAAACGGTATGCGTCACGGAATGTGAACCTGACAACCGAAAGCATACGCCGTGACTTTCATCAAGGAGATCGGTTGTGTTTCTAAGTTCGGGAGTGACTAAGGCGGCTTCTGAAGAGGCTGGCAGTGGAATCATTCAAGGATATGGATAACCTATGACATATCTGGAAAAGCGCCATGGATTTGTAAAGACGGGAAAACGCTAGACGACAGATTCGGATGAGAACGACAGAGAGGACGAATTTGAAGGTGATTGAATGTTCATAGGGAAAAGCCAGGACTGGATATCAATGTTAGTGTAATATAGGAATTAGGCCCTTCTCGGCGGCACGAGAGACTAATTTATCTGCTAACTAGTATATGTGACTGTCTTGCAAATTCCGGATTAAAACGGATATTAACTGTTCCTCGAGCGTCGACATTGTAATTGATTTCCTGTTCGTCAATCATGTTCTTTGCAAGTTGATTTTCACCGTTTTGTTAAATGAGCCAATTGCCACATTGTTGGTCGATATAATTACCATTGCTTTACACTGAAAAAAGGAGGACTAACATTATGGCAGGGGAGATGTGTAGGTGTGAGGATGTGGTGGATGGGTGGAGGCATGTATGTGTATCTGGGTTGTGTGTGTGGTTGAGTGAGGGAGTTGGGGTGAATGGGGGATGGGGGGGGGAATCAACAAACAATAAACAAGAAAACAACTCGGGCCTGAGAAAAACAATCTGATCAACAGAACAAGTTCCATTCGTAATTTTTGTGTTCATCAAATTACTTTTAAGATTGACTTAAGTACCTCTGAAGTCGGAGTGCATTCACTTGATGGCAAGGGACACTGTTAAAAGGGGAAGCTAATCCATATGCAAAGTTCATTCCAGCATTACTTGAAATAGTGTTATGTACTACGCTTGAGTTCAAAGCGAGCGAGCGCAAAATAAAAAAAAATAAAAAACATGCTTCAGAGAATTTTCAATCAAACCCACAGCAGCCTGATGACAATGCTGATGGAAGCTGAGGGCAACAAACATTTCACAGAGGCACCACCAACAACAAACCCAACCTTGATGTCACCTAACTAGAATGCTCACCTCTCAACTGACAGGCATGTCACACACACCCCCCCCCCCCCCAAAAAAAAAAAAAAAAAAATACAAATGGCATAGATATTTCAACAAGGAACAATCTACTGTGTTAAATGCCTCACAATATCGTACACAAGAAAATTGGATCCTTTATTTTGGGGGAAAACAAGTTTGTTTTGTTGAGAACGCACAAACACATATTGTCTTCATATGACAAAGGTCAAGCATGGCTAGCGATTGATATACAGAAAACATGCTTACATTTAGCTTTTTAAAATCGGGAATATGCCATATGAGCATGAGTAATACGTGAGTGAAGTAAACGTATGGGTGGCATCCATGTTTGGATGGGTGGCATCCATGTTTGTGAAACAGATGTGAAAACAGGAGCAAGAACAACTTACTTCTGGTACGGTGATGTGAGGAGAAAGGGACAATAATATACAGACATATAGCATCAACAAAGAAGTTAGAATCCAGCAAAACCAAACAGCAAAAACACTAATCCAACAAACAAAATTCCTAAGTGTAGCAAAAACTTCCAGTGCACTAAAACCCAATCAACCAAAAACTAATCCACCAAAAACTTCTAGTATACTAAAAACTAATTTACCAAAAACTTCTAGTGCACTAAACAGCCAGGAAAATCTCACATCTAAACCTAGAATTCTGGCTTATCCTGTAGATAAAATAAAAACCAACAAAAATACTATTAGGGAAAGACAAGTCAAACATCTCAACATGATGACCCAACAAGACAACTCCAACACCCAGTCTTTCTACGTAAGACAGACAACACTTTTGTACTTGTGACGAATAGACACAAGATGCAACATCCTGACACTTATTCATTAGATTCACTTACATCACACATCACAAGCAAACACAACATCTCAACACTGATTTGTCTAACATGGAGGATGTCATAGAAGAAACCCCCAAACAGGACACCCTGATTGTGCTAGGAGACTTCATCGCAAAAATAGGTAGAGAGCAAACTCATAAAAAAGTTGCCGGTATGGAAAGCCTACATACAACTTCAAATGATAATGGATGGAGAGTCATCAACCTGGCAGAAGCCAAAGGACTGCAGATTAGCAGTACCAGACTGCAAAGAAAGGATATACACAAACAAACTTGGAACTCATGTGACAAGAGAAACTATAATCAAATAGATCATATTTTAATTAACAACAGAAATGCATCAAACATACAAGTTAGAAGCTATAGAGGAGCTGAGTGCCACAGCGACCACTTCCTCGTTGGCGCAAAATTTAAAATTAAACTTAAGAGAGCTTTCTATGCTAAACTACAAAGGTTACACCCAACATATAACAGAGAAAAACTACAAGAAATTACAGTCAAAGAAAAATTTGCAGATGAAATAAAATGTAAACTTGAAATTCTACAAAACCCGTTGCAGGAAAGTGTTGACCAAACTTGGTTGAACATTAAGAATACAATTCAATCTACTGCAAAAGAATGTTTCGGTGTGTTAACAAAGGATTTCTTCATTGAGTAAACACTTCTAACAATACAAAAAAAATTGATTACAAAAAAAAAAAAAAGCAAACAAAATTTGATTTTGACAAGGCACGGACGTTGGAAACGTGAACATTCTGCTGTGTTTCGTATTTACCGGTACCCAATGAGGCCCTGTAAGGGAGACTGTTTACACCTAAGAGTTATCATTCACTGCGGAACTATTTAGACCCGTCAATCGGAAGAGTGCCATCGCAACTATCAACACTCACAAATTCTAATAGAAAAAAAAGTAACGTAAACAAAACGATACAAAGGATCTCTTCATTGAATAAAAACTTCTAACAATACCCAAAAAAAATTGATTAAAAAAAAATAAAGCAAACAAAAGTTAGCTAATTTTGTCAAAATGCCGAATAACTGTCTTTGTACATAGTTATCTTGTCGCTTTCGCTTAATTAATTTATGAAAAATGAAAAAAATAACACACACACACACATATTAAGCCGTGGGGAATCGAACCACGGTCTCCAGAGTTACAGGCGTAGATACTTACCGTTATGCCACTGAGGACACGACGAAAATTTAACAAAAATACGTCATGTAGTCAGAAACATGTCCCGATGACATTCACGTATGTCACGTGACTTGCCTTTGACCCATTGAGGCTCTGTAAGGGATACTTATTCACTGCAGAATCAACTTTTCATTTGGGATCGGAACTCTCCCAAATATTAATCACCTTTTAATCTATCTTAACTTATTGTAAAATAGTAAATCCCAGTTACATTATCTTCACTATTCCCTCACTATACTATAGTATATATTAATTAATTTATACTCCTTCTTAACTCTTAATTACATTTAGAATAATCGATTGTCATTGTTATACTGAATAACTGGTTTGTTGACATCCGATAGAACTACACACTCAATGGCATGAAGCTAAAATATGTGTAAACACAATAACTTTATAATTGAAAATGTTTCCCGTACCTAAAGCCCTACACTATATATCCTATAGGCCAATTAATATAATAATTAATATGAGTTCACTACAATAGACAGTTTTTTTTTTATAAACACAATGTTTTCATTGTTTTGATTTCTATCGCTGTCTAGATACTATTACTATTACTATGATCTATCGCCGTATTTTGTCAACAAGGTCGGTAACTACACATTTGTGCTCCCACTTTAAATCACACATGTAAGATAATTAACACAGTTCACTGTTAATATATTAGCGCACAACTATCAAGCTTCCGGAAACTATAACTATCCATTATTAACACAAATAGCGCAATAACCACAAGTTCTCTATGCTTTACACTGTCTCTGTTTTAATTACAAAACTTCGATTCTGAATGTCCGAATCTTATATTTCAACTCAGTACAACACCGTTTGTATTCCTACGCCTTGTCCGGTGAATACGTCATTTTTACCAGAAGCTTCAGTGTTAATTTATTTTGTTATAGTTTTAAACTTCTCACAATGACACTGATTCCTGTTTCATCTCGATGTGTTCCCGTAGTTGACCTTCACTTTCAGTGTCTTTCCTTACACACCGCTTGAGTTGAAAGAAAAAAAATCGATGTCCATTACAAGTATATGACAGTTGACCACTTGGTGACCTGGTTTTAACAGTTCGTACGGGAAATTCCCTTTTTTTATAGGAATGTTACATCAAACTAAGTGGTTTGTTGCCGTCTCTAATTCAAAAGGAACTTTCTACTGGCTCATTAGAATAATCAATACTTGTTGAAACGTTTTCCGAGTTTGACCCACTCACAATTATAGTCTATCTAATTCCACAGTTCATCTTGTGAACAATTATTGTTACCAGTGACACATTTGTTATTAATAAATTTTTACTGTTCTTTAAAGTCTTGCAACACTGTCTTTAATCAATTAGAACTAAACTGTTTATATAATTCCCATAGTCACATTTTCCATACTTGATAGGACTTATTTAGTTTATTACACCTGGTGAATATATATTTTTGCCGAATCTGTCCAATTGTGCACATGTCTCTTGTAATACGTACAGTTCTCAATATGTTTTGCCATTTCAAAATTTATTATGATAGTTTGAGTTGGTGATAATTATGTTTCTAGCTTCACCATGTGTGGAATTAACTTTCCATTCGCCACTCTTCTATTTGTAGAATGATAATTTGTGACCTGGCCTTTACGTTGGCAATTGTTCATCATCATCTTCCACTTCTGCCGTCAAGCGTCGTGGGGAGGAATAATTTGCGTTCCAGCGCCCGGTGGGAGGCACTGGATAGTGTCATTCCGTGTGGTTGTACAATGTCTCTGATGTCGTCAATCCATTTTTTTCTTGGACGTCCTCGTGGTCTCGTCGCGGATGATCTTTGATATAAGGCCAGTGATGGTAGTTGCTGATGTTGCATTCTGACAACATGGCCAAACCACTTGATCTTCTGTCTTTCAATAAATGTGGCACAATGTGTTGATCCCACAGTCTGTCTGATAATATCATTTCTTACTCGGTCTCGGATTGTTAAGTTGGCAGCTCTCCTCGGGCATCTCATTTCGCAGGTGTTGGTTAGCAATTGTTACCTCAGTAAAATCATCATCTGTGTACCAAGAAGTGCATTCCCTGCCGGAATATCGACCTTTAAGTTCATTGCCAGCATGCAGCATGCATGGTAATACTACGCCCGCCTTCGTAGGGGTAGTGACTGTAGGTAATTTCTTGTGCAGTCGGCACCATGGTCATCTCTCAGCATATGACTTGCTGATGGTTACTCTGCAGTACTTTACACATTACACCACTCGAACACTGGTTAACTCGAACAGAAGCAAACTTACACAGCTGTTAACTCGGACGCTGTTTATGAGTTTATTTTTATATATATATATATATATATATATATATATATATATATATATATATATATATATATATATATATATATATATATATATATATATATATATATATATATAATGTTCTGCACAGACGGATATCGACATTATCAAAAACACAGCCACTTATTCAAGGATCAACTCACAATACAACTGCATTACAATTTAAAAAGAATGGCTCAATGTTGGCCATAAATCTGTATACCTCTAACCATGTCCATACTGGACGATGGATGAACGCAGAGTGCCCTGTCCGGACCCCACTTCCTGTTGGGAAGTGAGTCCCAACGTGTTTCACGTTGTGTGAAAAGAACCCGCTTTTCACGTTCTGGTGTTCCCTTGCTGAACACAGCCATAACCTTTGCCCTACTCTAAATTAGGTTATGGCAATCATTAACGATCCTCTTCGGGATGCCACGCATTTGGAACTACGTATGTATCCGCGAACATTATTATAGATTAGTTCTGTTTCAGGGGAACCCGTGATTTTCACTAATTCCCTTATACAGAAACTCCCGAACTAAACGGGAAATGGCCTCTCAGAGTGCTGCATGCATCTGGATAAGAAACATTATTTTACATTATTTCTATGCACAGTGATGCACCCATGATTCGTCCCCAGTAACAATCCTGTTCAGCATGTCTTCTCCTTCATCTTCGTAACGACATAGATGATGCAAGGACAGGTCATATTGGTTCATTTTGTGTTCCTCCTTCAATTGTCTGGGTACCTACCTTGAGCACACTTTCTTAAATTTCAATCGATCGTACATTATGCTGTATGCTGAACCATGTGAGCACCCTATTGCAGATGCTACAGAGTCTATCGTTACTCGCCTGCCACCTCTACCCGCTGCACGGATGCTTCTGTTGCAATCTCACCAAGACGACCAGATCGGATTTCATCAACAATTTTAGAGCGTCCTTGAGAAAATGTTTCTACCCAGCTATGCACCGCTTTACGGGACAAACATTTGTCATCATAAACAGGAAGCATTTCCTGATGAATGTCTTTTGCAGGCAGTCCTTTTTCCCACACACACACACACACACACACACACACACACACACACACACACACACACACACACACACACAAACAAACGCACAACAGCACGTTGCTCTTTGGTTGTACACTCCGTAAGTACAGTCGCCATTTTGTTTATGCGCTGCGCATGAGACACCTAGCGCCACCTGATGAACGAGAATATAAAGTTCGTGTTAGTCAGTCAGTTAGTCAGTTAGTCGCAGTTCCAACTTCACAGCAACGGGTTGTCCCCATTATGCTCCGTTCCTGTGCCAGTGAATATCACTCAAAACGCTCCCCACTGCCCAAGGTGAAAAGTGGAAAAGACAGGAGTCTCGACAAACAACAGTCCGCACAGATACACTCTGCATAATGCCGCCGCCAGAATGTCAACACAATAGTCCCCCACGAAACCCAGAGTTCATCTCTGATGGAATCAGCAGTCATTTTCCCATTTGTATGTTTTCTAGATGTTCACCCACACAGTCCACGAAATACAGGTCATCGTCGATGGTAGTGGCAGTCAACCAGAAGCCCAGCAGCCACGCATTTCTGCATAAGGCAAAAACCGGTCAACTCTGGGACATAGCCATCTGCCATCGCTCCGAACATGCAGTCACGTTCCAAAAAACCTCGGGCAGATTCAAAAGCATTTCACACGAAACTCACAGCTCACAGTGTCGCGCCACGCACTCACTCAGTAGCAGGGCGACGGAACCATCAAGTTCGTGTTGCTGTCACCTAATGACACCTGTAGAAAACACCAACTACATTTACCTGCCATTCCACAGAACCGTGTGACTTCCTTATTGACTCGCCCTAGTATATATATATATATATATATATATATATATATATATATATATATATATATATATATATATATATATTTGTGTGTGTGTGTGTGTGTGTGTGTGTGTGTGTGTGTGTGTGCGCGTGTGCGCGCGTACATTTCTGAGAATGGTTAGATATATTTGTGATGTCTAGGCAACAATAAACTACACATCTTCATTCTGTCTCACCACAACTGTCAAAATGCATAAGCCTAGATAAGACAATAGGAATTGCTAACCCTTGGGATTTATTACACATCCGCGGAGAATCAGGCTAGGCTTGATTGTGGTGAGAATTTCAAATTGTGAGCTATCCCGAAGTTTCTATTTCCTCGTATTAACAGGACCTCTGGATCCGAGTCTACACAGATGGGTCAGCACAAAATGCTGTTCGAAATGGAGGAGCGGGAGTGTATATAGAATACCCAAATAACACTAGAGACACGGCCAGAATTCCAACAGGAAAGTACTGCCATAATTATGATGCTGAAATTGAGGCAATCAAGATAGCCACAGAGAAATTACAAAATACCAGCCATGGTACACAACCTGTTGTGATATTGACAGATGCAAAATCCGTAATAGAGGCGCTCCTGTCTGGGAAATTGCCAGTTCTGAGGACACTACTTTCTGAACTTAGCAGTCATCGTAAGATCACCATACAGTGGATACCATCCCACTGTGGAATCCCCGGAAAAGACAGAGCTGATCGATTGGCTAAGGAAGGAGCACAAGAAGAACAACCAGATGTGCCTATTACATACCACCAAAAGAAAAGAATGACGACTACCACGTTATGGACAGACCAGAACAGGTCATTCTTCTGCGCCTCAGAACAGGGCACAATAGATTACGCAACCACATGTATACAAAATTCAAGATTGGTGACTCAGCCATGTGCACATGTGGTTTGGCGTCGCAGACAGCAGAGCACATACTCCAGGATTGCCCAAACTACAACATATCCAGGCGAACCTTCTGGCCTAGAGAGACAACAGTGGAAGATAAACTCTATGGACCGCTGAATGAACTAAAAAAGACAAGAGACAACATTGCAGTTATAAACATAATTTAGACGAACGAAAGAAGAAGAAGAACAAGTTTCTCAATCTTTCCACACAGACTGATATTCCAGCAGGGAATGCACTTCTTGGTGGTCGATTACCAGTGGAAAAGGGAGAGGTAGTCGTGCACCTGTGGGGCCAGTTGGAGAAGGTTGAGGAACAGATTGTGAACCCGTATGTGGAAGGGATGAGATTGCGGGGTATTGGCAAGGGTTCTGGTAGAATCTCAAAACTGACAGGGAATACCAGGAGAACTTTCAATCAGATAGCGGTGGGAACGATTAGTAGTACGACTCTCCGCTGGTTGTTGAATGAGGAGACGGAGCGCATATGGGAATGTTCTAAGTGCAGTGATGTCGATTCTTAGCTCAACTCAACTCAACTCTTTCCACACACACACACACACACACACACACACACACGCGCACGAAGGGAGTGGGGAACCTAAGGAAGACAACATATTTGCATTGTGGTTAGTATCTCAGATTTAGAGATATCCCTAGATTTCCGTTTTCTTATATTGTTTTCGTAAGTTCTGTGGATTAACACGAATTTCACGTAGATTTTTCTCGTCACAGAACCATCCTCTCATCCACAATTTAACATTGCATTCACTAATTATACTCATTGATCTATCGTGCATAGACAACATTGTCAACACTTAACATAATTTCATTTACTTTATTATCAACCAGATGAAATGAACTGTTTTAAACAAATAAATAACGCTGTGTGATACTACCTTATAGTTTCTGTTACAAAGTGTGAGTATAAGCTTAGTGTGTGCAGATTATATTAAAAATGTGAAAATACTTACCAGCAGAGGAGATAAGTCGTGGTCTTGTAACTTCATAGGATGTTTTCCTCTAGGCATCTAATTACTTCTGCCCTCTTATGATTGTCATATAGCTTCCCTGGGGTGAAGGGAACAGGCTATCGCATTTATTTATCAATATCTATACATACATATATATCTATATTTATTTATATATAGTTATATATACTCTCGGGATGACTTCAGATCTGGGACTGGGACACTTTCAGTCTGCGACCCCACCAGTCTTCAGATACCTATCTCTCTCACAACCAACCAAGGGATGTTACCCTTTCAAATATCATCCTGAACAAATGACGCAACTCTGGCATCTACAAACTCAATAACAAAAGTGTATTGTACAAAGGAAAATGAAGATAATGTGGATGTAGTGCAGAGCTGTCTGGTGTGCTGATTGCTATAAGACAGTAAGTTGAGGCAGCCACACGAAGAAGGTCATCACTGTACAGATGTCAGAGTTCCACATAAGAAGGGTGTGGTACTTAGCTTCCCGCTGAAGGTCCTCCGTCTTCAACCAGATATCACCTGGAAAGCAAGTCTGGATAATGTGACCAGGATACCAGAACATGTGTCTGAATAACATTCATACAGCTCATCCACATCCGATCACGTAGATGCCTCCATAATAGGTCCAATCATAGTAGCACAGTTTCTCAATTTAAAGTTCAGAGAAGTTCATAATTCATAACCAGAGTTCCATTAGACTAAGAGTCACCATCAAAAACCACAGTTCGGGTGAAACAACCGTTTCTTGATATCACACAGTTGTTGGGTAATCAGGTAGGTACTAAGTGTGGCACAGCTGGACGATTATACAAACCATACTTGCCCAGCAGCCTGCGTTTTGAATGGTGGATGACTTATCCTGGATCTGCTCTGAGGGCATATATGACTGACCGGGTAGTGGGCAGTAGGATCACCTCACGTTAGTTGGTCTGTCCAGACTGCTGATGTTGACACAGAATGATGGTTTTACTGACTGTCCATCACTCCTCTCCGGAAGGTAGAATCTGGAAAAAATGACACAGGCAACCCTCGGTGAGAATCACGTGACCAGAGATACACCGCCTCCATGTACTCAGATAGGGAATCACCTCCCTAAGGTGGGCGGTGGTTCAATTACAGGCCATGCCTCAGGGTCAGAGAAATAATAAGGTCTGGGGTCTGACAAGTAGCGGAATAGATCATCTGTTTCCCTGGACTGGGGATAGAGTGAACCCACGGTGACTAGTTATGAGTGTCTGTCCCCAGTTCCCAAGTGGAAGACTTCTAATGACATACAGGGTTAGAAGGTCTACAGTACCCATAGGCAAGATGGCCCTGAAGGAGGGCCGTTGGCAAAACCCCTTCCAGCTCTTCCCATTGGGTCCTGCTTTCCCCAGTTCATCTCCCCTGCAACCAACAGACAAGTCTGTAGCATCACTTCTCCCTCTTTCCCCTCCCCGTTGTTCTCCTCACATGAACCCACTATAAACTAGAATGGTAGTCCGTTAAGGAGACCTTTAACACAAAGTGTATTAGGAAGGCAAAGAAAAACCAGCAGTCGCCCTGCCAAAAGACGCGAACTTCGACACACGCAGGATCGCTCAAATGACAGTCGATTCGACCGAGGACATTCCCGTGAGATTCGTCTTGACCGGCCGAGTCGGAGGATACCTCACTCGGTATGGTTTAATTACGCTTTCACCGACTTCCGGTTGTGTGCACTACGCCTGAGTTCAAAGGCGGCCAAGTAGTGCCATCAAATCACCAACAAGCCAATCCCATTTTTCCCCAGCCATTTTCTGGCGCGCGACACTAAGCATGCATTATGTTTCCTGTCTCGACAGTGCACTGTTGGCAACATTACAGACTGTTTAAAACAGGCCTGATGAAAATGGGGTCAAATAAACAGGCCAGCTTGCTACAGCAATTTACAGGCTCGCCCTTGACTTACGGGTGAACACGGCTGCATGCACTATGCAACATTGTGTGATCGGGATTTCGACACGAACCGATCCAAGAATAGTCGCATTCTTACCTTTTTACAGGGGTAGCGGGGTAGGGGTATACCCTATCAAAGGAGAAGTAAGGTGCCTCCTTCCCTCCGCTAGCCTACGGGACACCCTTGGGCAAGGTGGAGTACCCATTTAGCCCCCCCCAACAGGGTAACGTGAAGCCATGGGAGCAGGTGGTGGATTGGACTTGGGAGCAGCCGACAGATAGTTGTTGGTTATGGTTTCAAGTCAGTGACGGTGGGCAGAGGATCTCTCAGTAGAGACAATGGCTACGGTCATCCGATCAGTATGGTCACTGCCAGGAAGGAAGAATGGTAGACTTCCCTCCTTATTGATTCCCGGGCAGAGGAGGCTCGTTAGCCTTGGTTGGTATCTCTTCTAAGAGAGGGAACTCTAAATCTCAAACCTCCGCTGCCTTGCGGGTATACCCATATGGGAAAGGCTTCGGGAGTAAACCCTGAGGACAAATCCGGAGATGGAGTCCCTAAGGCAGTTCCATGTTGTAAACAACATAGTTCTGGCAACTCCTGCGACGGCACCGATGCCAAGTTGCATTGGCTACTGCCTTTCCCTTGGTCAACATCGGCGACGTGGAGAGGGGGAACCTGCTACTGGGCAACAGCTGGTTCTCCGATTTCCATTGCCCAGGCTTGTGCCCTGAAGAGGTCACTTCAGCACCGCGTAAAGCGGTGACACAACACGGGAAGTAGCATTTGCCGGTTATAAGTCTTAATGCTCGATTGGCGTAGAGCAAGGCGCCAGGGGCTACTTCCGACGGTGGGAGAGATCATCGTATCTCACTAGACAGCTACCGCCCGCCTAAGCTGGGCAGCCCCCAGTCAATAAGGTGTTGTCTCGCCACGGTTCATCTGCTCCTGAGGGTGTGTGGAGCTTAGGGGGAAATCCTGACACATGGACCGCAATCTATACACCTAACAGCAAGAAAAAAACAAAACAACCGGCCCTAAGGCTGGGAACATGGAACGTAAGAACCATGACCCCTGGCATCTCAGACGATCTAAATGAGATTGTGGATTCCCGCAAAACTGCAGTGATAAACAACGAACTGCTAAGACTGGGGATAGACATTGTCGCCCTGCAAGAGACCAGACTCCAAGAATCTGGAAGCATCAAGGAGAGGGACTTCACTTTCTACTGGCATGGCAAGCCGTGCGGAGAGACCAGGGAGCATGGAGTTGGCTTCGCTATCAGAAACAAGCTGCTCAATTCCATCATACCACCAAGTGATGGCACTGAAAGAATATTGAAGCTCCAACTCCAGACAGAGGCAGGCCCAGTTAGTATTATAAGCGTTTACGCCCCAACACTAACTGCAGCATCAGAATCTAAAGACAAGTTCTATGACGACCTTAGCAAAGAAGTCAGTGAAACACCAGAGAAACAATATCTTTTTATCCTGGGGGATTTCAATGCCAGGGTTGGCTCTGACCACGAATCTTGGCCTTCATGTCTAGGACAGTTTGGCGTTGGGAAGATCAATGACAATGGACAACGTCTCTTGGAATTCTGCAGCCACCATAATCTGTGCGTGACCAACACCTTCTTTGACACGAAACCTCAACACAAGGTGTCATGGAGGCACCCCAGATCAAAGAACTGGCACCAACTCGACCTGGTGCTCACTAAACGCAGCAACCTCCGCAATGTACGGATGACTCGCAGCTATCATGGTGCTGACTGCGACACCGACCATTCACTCGTCTCCAGCAAGGTGAAGATAAAGCCCAAGAGAATCTACAGAAGCCGAACAGAAGGAAGACCACGCATTGACACCAGTGGCACCCAAAATAAAGAGAAGGTCAACAAATTCATGCAGGCTCTAGCGGATACTCTGCCCGGCCCCACAGACGGAGATTCCACCGAGAGATGGAGTCATTTTCGCGACACCATCTACAATACAGCACTATCAACATTTGGCAAGAAGCAAACTAAGTCAACCGACTGGTTTGAAGCACACTCTGAAGAGATGCTCCCAGTCCTGGAGATAAAGAGACATGCATTCTCGATGTATAAAGCATCACCTTCAGAGAAAACACTGCAGGCATTGCGAACGGCCAGAAATAGAGTACAACAGATGGCAAGAAGATGTGCGAACAGGTACTGGCTACAGCTCTCTGCTCAAATTCAAACTTGTGCAGACACTGGAAATATAAGAGGAATGTATGAGGGCATCAAGCAAGCTGTCGGTCCATCAAAAAATAAGATGGCCCCTTTACGATCAACTGAGGGGGTAATCATAAAAGATCGAGTGAAACAAATGGATCGCTGGGTAGAACACTACTCAGAGCTATACTCAGTGGATAACACTGTCAGCGAAGAAGCTCTGGAAGCCATCGATCAACAGTCCGCCATGCATGCCTTGGATAACGAACCTTGCCTCACAGAAATCAGCGAAGCACTAGACTCTCTCAAATCCGGCAAGGCACCTGGAAAAGATAGTATTCCACCTGAAATTTTAAAATGTAGCAAAGTAACAATCATCCCAGAACTGTATGCAATATTACAGCTCTGCTGGAGAGAAAAATCAATACCACAAGATATGAAAGACGCAAACATCGTTACCCTTTATAAAAACAAAGGCGACAGAAGCGACTGCAACAACTATCGCGGCATTTCCCTTCTCAGCATTACAGGCAAGATTTTTGCCAGAGTAATCCTTAAAAGATTACACATTCTTGCTGAAAGAATCTACCCCGAATCGCAGTGCGGATTTAGACCCAACAGGTCCACCATCGATATGATTTTCTCACTCCGGCAGCTCCAAGAGAAGTGCAGAGAACAGAGGAAGCCATTATATATAGCCTTCATCGACCTCACAAAGGCATTTGACCTCGTGAGCAGAAACGGCCTTTTTAAGGTCCTTGAAAAGGTTGGATGTCCACCCACCCTTCTTAGTCTCGTGAAATCATTCCACGAAAACATGCAGGGGACCATTTTATTTGACGGCTCAACATCCCAGTCATTCAGCATCAGCAGCGGAGTAAAGCAGGGATGCGTGCTTGCTCCTACACTCTTTGGTATCTTCTTTGCTGTTCTCTTAAGGCAAGCATTTGGGACTGCCACTGAAGGCATATACCTCCACACAAGATCTGATGGCAAACTTTTTAACCCATCAAGACTCAAGGCAAAGACCAAAATAAGACCAAGATGCGTAATAGAACTACTTTTTGCAGATGATGCAGCACTGACTACTCATACAGCAGAAGATCTCCAAAGGCTCATAGATCGTTTTGCAGCTGCCTGCAAAGACTTTGGGCTCACCATTAGCCTAAATAAAACACAGGTGATGGAACAAGATGCTGATGCGCCTCCGTCAATCAAAATCTCTAATTATGAATTGAAAGTCGTCCACGATTTTGTGTATCTGGGATCGACAATATCAGATAATCTTTCATTAGAGACAGAAATCGACAGACGCATTGGAAAGGCAGCCACAACATTTTCCAGGCTAGCTAAAAGAGTTTGGGAG
Organism: Cepaea hortensis; assembly: GCA_963921405.1. Classification (NCBI taxonomy): domain Eukaryota; kingdom Metazoa; phylum Mollusca; class Gastropoda; order Stylommatophora; family Helicidae; genus Cepaea; species Cepaea hortensis. The sequence goes on from OY992883.1 coordinate 65,116,172, forward strand.
AATAATAGACTAACAGAGCGTACAAAAGCTCAAGTATATAAAGCTTGTGTTGTTAGCACACTACTCTACGGGTCTGAATCCTGGACCCTGTACTCAAGACAGGAAAGGAAGTTGAATTCCTTCCACATAAGATGTCTGAGACGTATCCTGGGCATAACATGGAAAGACCACATAACAAACAAACAGGTGATTGAAAGAGCAGATATTACCACAGTGCACACCCTCCTCAAGCAGAGACGCCTCCGGTGGTTGGGCCACGTATCTCGAATGGAGGACGAACGTATTCCCAAAGATCTCCTTTACGGAGAACTAGCCACAGGAAAGAGGCCAACCGGAAGACCCCAAATGCGATATAGGGATGTGTGTAAACAAGATATGAAAACCATTGGAATAGATCCAGACACGTGGGAGAGAGTTGCAACAGACAGATGCTCCTGGAGAAGAGATGTACGAAACGGACTGGTGCTCTTTGAGCGCAATCAGATCCAAAAAACTGAGGAGAGACGGCACAGGCTCAAAGAGCAGTCACTTACTGCGGGACTTGCCTCGTTTCACAGATGCGGAAACTGTGACAGAGATTGTCATTCTCGAATTGGACTATACAGTCACCAGCGGTGCTGCCAGGTACCTCCCAAGCGGCACAACTCTATAGTCCTTCAGGACTGAAAGAGGCCCACTACTACCTTTTTATTCTGCCATGCAGTTAGAAGTATGGAACCTCAGTCCAACTTAAGGACATACTGTCAACCGTCTTCAAACTGTATGTTGACACTGGAACCAATTCTTCAAATCACTGCTGCCAGACAGAAGTTCTTGCCAGCCGGCCCAACAACCATCAGTTCTCCCAGCTGCTAGCGAGGTTACTGCGATTGCCCAGTTAAGACACTACTTTCGGTTTCATCATCCAGAACTTTCCAGAATCCATGGGCCGTAATCCTCCACGTCCTTAGGGGTAAAATTACTTGTATTATCTCCATTTGACTACAAAAAGGTGCTATAAATCGTGAACTTTGCTGTAGGCCGAGAGAACACGTGTGTCTGGTCAATCCCACATCTTGGTAATTGTGGCCTTCTGGCAATTGTGGCATTCTGGTAATTGTAGCTTCTCCTGGTCGCATCCTCCAGGCATTCTGTGACACAGGCCCCCTCTTAAGAGAGTTGACCGTGTCGACTCTTGCCTCCTGGAGGTTCTATCCAGGTGATCTACTCCTCCTTTTCTTCGAGGACTGGATGCCTTGACAGAAAATCAGCTCCAACATTCTCCTTGCCGGAAATGTACTCCACTGTAAAGTGGTAGGGCTGAAGCAACAACGACCAATGCAACAAACGTGCATTGAGCTTTCGGGATGTGGCCAGGAACATCAAGGCTTGATGGTCTGACTGGACACGAAACTGAATCCCATACAAATAGGACTGAAATTTTTGCACGGCCCAGACAAGTGACAAGCATTCTCTTTCGACGGTCGAATAATTCCTTTCGGCTGGCAAAAGTTTTCGACTGGCGTATGCCACGGGCCGCAACACGGACGCATCTTCCCTTCCCTCTTGTAACACCGCTGCCCCAATTCCGATCATAATAGCATCCGTTCTTAACACGAAGGGTTTGGAAAGGTCGGGGAGTTGTAAAACAGGTTTGCTTACCAAGGCCTCTTTCAACTGACTGTAGGCACCCTCATAATCGGGCGTCCACACAATTGGATCTGGGGATCCCCTTTTCAAGGTTTCTGTTAACGGAGCCGCGTAAAACTCACACAAACGAGAGGAAGGATCGTACGTCATTCTTCGTCTTTGGCCTTGGAGCACGTCGGATCTTTTCGAGGTTCTTCTCCTCTGGGACAATTTTTCCCGGGGTGATGGTGTGCCCGAGAAAATCAAGCGTTTGGTAACCAACCATGCACTTGGTTAGGCGAGCAGTGAGTCCCACCTCTCGGAGCCTAGTAAAGATGCTCTCTAAAGACTTCAAGTGGTCATCCAAGTTGTCACTAGCGATCAGTATATCATCCATGAACGAAATAATGGACGGATCCTGTAAGGGATCAAGCAAGGCCCTCATCATGCGAGTAAACACACTAAGCGCATTGCTAAGTCCAAAGGGCATGACCTTGAACTCATAGTGCCCAACAAATCACCAACAAGCCAATCCCATTTTTCCCCAGCCATTTTCTGGCGCGCGACACTAAGCATGCATTATTTTTCCTGTCTCGACAATGCACTGTTGGCAACATTACAGACTGTTTAAAACAGGCCTGATGAAAATGGGGTCAAATAAACAGGCCCGCTTGCTGCAGCAATTTACAGGCTCGCCCTTGACTTACGGGTGAACACGGCTGCATGCACTATGCAACATTGTGTGATCGGGATTTCGACACGAACCGATCCAAGAATAGTCGCATTCTTACCTTTTTATTCTGTCATGCAGTTAGAAGTATGGAACCTCAGTCCAACTTAAGGACATACTGTCAACCGTCTTCACACTGTATGTTGACACTGGAACCAATTCTTCAAATCACTGCTGCCAGACAGAAGTTCTTGCCAGCCGGCCCGACAACCATCAGTTCTCCCAGCTGCTAGCGAGGTTACTGCGATTGCCCAGTTAAGACACTACTTCCGGTGTCATCATCCAGAACTTTCCAGAATCCATGGGCTGTAATCCTCCCCGTCCTTAGGGGTAAAATTACTTGGATTATCTCCATTTGACTACAAAAAGGTGCTATAAATCGTAAACTTTGCTGTAGGCCGAGAGAACACGTGTGTCTGGTCAATCCCACATCTTGGTAATTGTGGCCTTCTGGCAATTGTGGCATTCTGGTAATTGTAGCCTCTCCTGGTCGCATGAGCATTCTGTGACAATGATGATACCAAGTACATCCATAAATTCATTTATCAACGAGCCACTTCTTTGTCGTTTTCTTTTGTACATCAAAGTGGAGTGCAGGGGATTCGAACCTACTAAAACCAGAGAAGATCAGGTTGAGTTAATTAACGTCTGACAAAGAAGGAAGATCTGGCAAACAGGAAGCATAAACAGAGCATGCAGTTGCAGAAGCGCTTCGAGAAGACTTAGACAACGCAGCTAAGCATGATGCAGAGACACCAGCAGTAGAAGCTGAAACTGAATTAGCAATAGAAACAGAATTGTAAAGTAGATGCAAAATTACTTTAAGAAAAACTAGAAAAGGGAGCAGAGGATGTTCTAGAGCAGTGGTTCTCAACCTTTTTTGGCCCGTGTCCCCCTTCACCATATAATGTGATCTTGAAATAATCTTAATTCCCCCCCCCCCCCGGAAACCCTAAAATGCACCCCTGGGCGGGGGGGGGGGAATTCCCCACCGATTGAGAACCACTGTTCTAGGGTGACCTTCTTTGTGTGATAAACTGAAGTAGACTAAGACACATAAGCAGCTATCAGCGTTTTAAACGCCCCGGTGAGGCCGGGATTTTTTCATGTGGACTTCCAGTAACAAAATTTCCCCTGGTCTCTGGATGGTCGGATCGGACGCCCGTGTGTATTGTTGCGCACGCAAAAAATCCATTGGCAGTTGGAAATCGAAAAAGCGCTAACGGCGCTGCCCGGGAAAAATTTCGAGTTAAAGATCTACCCAAAGTATTTCAGGATCCTCGCTGTGCTACGGAGTTCGTGCACTGAGCTGAGATTCTGCGGACTCAGGCTTGAGTTAGGAGTAGAACGGAGCACTTATGGGTTACACCCGTGTATCGTGATGTTGTCCGTCGACTAAACTAACCTAAACTAACAAACGAAATCAAATAACGAATTGAATTGCAAACTGACTGGGCTAGACGGAGTTAAGCTGTAAATTGATATATTGGGTTAATGTAACACATGTCTGAAACATAAAGAGTTACACTGTAATTCAAACTCATTTCAACAAACAAGATTTAATCAAATATATCATTGTTTTTACTACACAATAAGGTAAATAATCGATTAAAGAATGATGGCGCACTCTATGTCTTCTATAAATATGACACGTAATCATTTCCAAATCAAACTGTTACACAAATACAACATGCTAAATTCCTTTGTTTGCGACAGTAATTATTAGACCCATGCAATTGCTATTTATGTTTCGTTAATCAAAATGATAATTGACTTATGTTTTCGTCTCAACAGGCTCTTGTTTCCAGTTGTTATGTAACGTCTTATGCCGGGTTTAAGCCAGCCTCAATTCGTGGAAAGGTTGGTATTCATATAATTAATTTGTAGTAATTGTTTCCTGGATTCATGGAATATGAATAGGCAATGAACATCACATTGTTGGTACCATACACAAAGGCTTGTCCAGAAAATTATTTCTAAATTGACGTCTAACAGGGACAGAGGAAAAGTTGAAAGAATTTAACAATTAAAAACAATGTAATAGGGTATTTCTCATTTAAATAATCATCATCATTGTGTGCTACGCCGGCACGCATGGGCGTTCATGTCTCGCCATCTCAGTCGATCAACAGATGAGTCGTTGATCAGCTCAGTGTTCCTGTCTCGACCATGCACATGGTCAAGCCATCCGGGTATTTACTTCTCTGCCCCCCCCCCCCTTGTTCTCTTCCCCTCGATCTTGTCAGTTGTCACCAAGTTCTCCAATTTATTTCTTCTCATAATGTGACCAAACAATTGTGACTGTCTACGTCTAATTTCTCTATCAGTTTACGGTTTTCATTTGTTTCTTGTAGGACTTGGTCATTAGTTTTTCTGTCTGTCCATGGTATTCTTTGCATTTTCCTCAGAAACCACATTTCCACAGCCATCAGATGTTTTTCAGCCTGTCTTCTCATTGTCCACGCTTCACATACATACAAAAGCACATGTTCTGTGTAGCACCTCAACACTCTTTGTCTCGTAGCATATGACATAATTTTATTAGTTAGTATGTTTTCCATCTTGTAAAAGGCTGCTTTCGCCATGGCGATTCTTGTTCTTATCTCTTCAAGGCATCTTCCATCAGATGCTATGACTGTTCCTTGATAAGTGCACCGATTCACTAGTTTAGGAATATTCTCATTTACTTGTATATTACAGTGTGGTATTTCCTTTCTTATTGACGACCATAATCTGTGTCTTCTTATAATTTAATTCTAACCAAAGTTGTTCATTGTGCAACAATCACATCTACAAATGTTGCAGATCCTGCTCATTGTCTGCAATCAATACTGTATCATCCGCATATCTAATGTTATTGATGTTATGGCCCCCATTGATGATTCCTTTCATATCGTCAACATTTCCGAAAATACTATTACTGTTCAGGGAAAAATGATATGGAGACATTACACATCCCTGCCTCACACCTCTCTTAATAGGCTGATATTGACCTACTTCATTATTGATCTTTATGGTAGCTTGTTATTTCCAATATATGTTGTTATGAGTCTAAAGTTTTTCCATCAATTTGAATATCTGCAAGCATCTCCGTCATGCTGACATGTCTTACTTTATCGAAAGCCTTTTTGTAGTCAATAAAGCAAAGACGTAAGTCTTTGTTTACTTATATAGATCGTTCAATTAATGTTCTCAGCATACACAACATTTACTGTACCCTTGCCTTCTACAAACCCACATTGTTCTTTTCCTATTTCGGGTTGTATTTTCTTCCTAATTCTTTGCATGATAATTCTTAGCAAAGTCTTTGTGATGAGGCTCATTATACTAATTGTTTGATATTGACCACATTCCAAGGCTCTTGATTTCTTCAGGATTGCAATAAATATAGAATTACATAATTCAGGATGTATACCTCCAGTATCATATATTGTGTTCAGCAGTCTGGTGACTTGATCTAGTCCATTTTCTTCTAGGGCAGTGATCATTTCTGTTGAGATGTTGTCTGGACCCGGAGTCTTGTCAGATTTCATATGGTTAAGAGCATTAAGAGCATGGATTGACGACATCAAAGACATTGTACAATCACACCGAATGACACTATCAAGTGTCGCCGACCGGGCACGTCTCTTGACGGCAGAAGTGGAAGATGATGATGATGATGATGAAGAGCATTTTGAACTTCTATTTTCAGAACTGGTGGTCCTTCATTATTACTCCGAATATCATAATGTTCTTCTCTTTTGTCAACATCAAGGCTTTTCACATAATCTGACCATGTATGCAAAATCTCATGTTTTTCTATAATGATTTTTCCATGTTTTGTTTTCAGGCAGCCTGTTGATGTAGATGTTCTTTTATTAATAAGCTTCTGAATTCTTGTGTGCATTAATTTGGTATTTTACTGTTGTGTTTTTTTTTTAAATGTCTATGCGGTTATTTTCAATCCATGTTATTTTCTGTGGCGACTTCAACGCTAAAGGCAGATCATGGAGAAACGTTTCCTCCAATAAACAGGGGGGGGGGGGGGAGCTCGAGACTGCATTTGAAACCATTGACCTGGTTTGTATCAACAGTGGCTGTGTCACCAGGACAGCAAGCAGTCCAGGCGATGAGGACAGTGCTATTGATCTGGCGTTGGTTTCACCTTCACTCACTACAGTGTGTAGATGGGTGTCCTAGGACACCACGGCAGCGACCACCACCCTTGCAGCATATTGGTGGAGAAAGGCAGAACCAGGCAGCACAAGCTAAAGGTAAAGACTTTCCAGTATGACAGTACAGGGCAAGATGTGGTGAGCAAAATAAGACGTGACAAGCGCAGAAAGCTTCAGGGCAGGAAAAAAAGCTGGGAGCAACAACCTTGGTGGAATTTCGAGGTGGAGAAGGCTTGGGTGGTTAAGCGTAGTGCTGTAAGGAGATGGCAAAATGCCAAGAAGAACAGAGCTGGTCATCCTAGTCCCTGCATGCACTTAGAAATAGAGATGCACACAAATGTAAGCTATTTCAAAAAACTGGTCAAGGTGGTTAAAAGCGAAAAATGGGCAGAGGTGTGTCAAAGGGTAAGCACAGACAAGTCACTGAAATTGTTCTGGCGACTACATAAAAGCATGAGTGGTGTAGTCAAGAATAGGAGCATTTCTTACTTCCAAGGTGCTGACCTCATCTGGCAGAGGACAAGGGCAAAGCCCTCTTTGAACATTATCTAGAGCAGAGCAACCCGACAGACATGGGAGGCCGAAATCTGGCCAAGGAGGTCACCTCAGACAGGTGCAAGGCCCAGAACACTTCGGATGAAGACACAGTGACAGTGAAAGAAATCAAGGCTGTACTTCGACGATAAAAAAAACAGCGCTCCAGGGCCTGATGACATAAGATACGACGACTTAAATAGGTGTACCGACAATGAGCTAGAGAAACTAGCAGACATGTACAACAACAGTATAGAGAGTGCTAGCATCAAGGAGGAGTGGTTACACAGCTATCTGATTCCCTTCCCGAAGCCTGACAAAGACCACCAAAAAAATTCAGGGATATCGAATTATAACCATGCAGAATACAATAGGCAAGCTGCTGGAGAAGGTAATTGCCAAGAAAATATCAAGCCAGCTAGAGAGGCAAGGTGTTTTCCCACCTACCATGGGTGGGTACCGTCCAAAAAGAGAAACCTGGACCAATGCAGCAGTCTTTGCCCATGATGTCTATGAAGGTTTCCACTCCGGCATTGAAACCTTTGCTGCAGCGATTGATCTTGAGGACGCATACAACAGAGTACCATTGGATTTTTTAATGCTTCAGCTTCTTGAACTAAAAGTAAGTCCATTCCTCCTTAGTTGGATCGCTGCAGCCCTCCTCCAACGGAAGGTAGTTTTTAGATGTGGCAGTTGGACTTCGGAACCAACAACAATATATCCTGGCCTACCACAGGGATCACCATTATTTCCGGTACTGTTCAACGCCTACACAGTGAGAATCACCAGTGAGCAGATCACTGGACCTGGCAGAACATTATCATATGCCGATGATGTTTTAGTGTATCGTCAGGGTAAGGATAGAGAGCAGGTTGCTGTGGAACTACAAACCGAACTCAATCGCATAAGTACTTGGTGTGATGAAGCCGGGGCAATGGTCAACCCAAAAAGGGAACAGTGACTTGGTTCTCGTTGAATAATCATATTGTCAACACTCCAACACCAACTGTAAAGCTGTGTTCAGAGACGATGGAAAGAACGCAGGCAATGAATTACCTGGGGATACTGTTTGATCGAAGCCTTGCTTATAATGAGCACATAGACCAGGTGATAACAAATGCCAAGCGGGGTTTGGCTGCGATGCGTGTGATGGCGGCAGCAAACTGTGGGCAGCGTAATCTATGTCTTCCGTACGAGGGGCTGGTCATGTCTGTTTTGGAGTATGCAATGGCAATCTTGACTCTCAGCCGTAAGCAGATAGAAAGGATGGAAAGGATACAGAATGAAGCTATGCGCATTATTCTTGGATGTACAAGAGATACAGTATGCAGGGCGATGCGCTACCTTCTTGATTTTCCAACCATTGAAGAGATAATACAAGTTTGCAGGGCACGCGCCTACCTCAGAGTTAACGCAAACACACAACATCCACTGCATAGTGAAATTATGAAGGTGAAGGGCAGCAGGTTAAAAAGAGGACGGTCGTGGATGGGTCAAGCCGAAGACATTCTTTAACAGGTGTGTTCACTTGGGGACTTAGAACCTGGTGAGGAGTGGGTGCAAGTGCCAACAGATTTCTGCACATCCTTTTCAGTTTGCATCCAACTAGATAGAAAATGCAGACAAGAAAATCCGGCTGCTGTGGAGGCTGAAGTACAAGCGTTGATTTTTAAGAATTCGCTAGACGGTGATGCGGTCATCTACACAGATGGGTCGGTCGTCCGACATGTGAGAAGCTCATGGGCCTTTACGGCTCGGGCCGGAGGGAAAATTGTGAAGGAGGAGTCTAGTGCTTTCACTGAAACCAAAAGTAGCCTGACCATGGAAGTCATGCCAGTAAGTAAAGCAATAACATGGCTCGAGACACAGACATTCACTAGGGCATGTTTCCTTAGCGACTCAATGAACATGATCAAGAGGATAGAGGAGGGGTCGATCCGAAGAGAATGGTTACGGCCTCTGGAGCGGTCTCGGCTGGCAAAGATTAGTTTCATCTTCGTGCCAGGGCATGCGGGAGTACAAGGAAATGAGCGGGCTGACAAGCTCGCAGGTGAGGCTACTGTGGAAGGCGGACGCGCCATGGACCAGGCTGACATTCTGAATGCTCTACGAGAAGTAAGACTTTTGCGTGAACCAAGTGATAACTGTGAATCTACAACCATGGCCAGACTGCGAGAACAGCAAATTAAAAGAGGGTTGGCCAAACAAGAACACTACGCAGGAAGCCAAAGAAGATTGATAAACCAACACAGAACTGGCGTCGTTAGCCGCTACACGCTGCGGGATTTGCTGAGGAGGGGATCTGAGCACTTATGGACTGAATGGTTCGATGTGCAATGAGGATGATCTGTCGACTAACTAACTAACTAACTTTCAATCCATGTTTCTTTTGCTTCTTTACATAATTTTATGTCTTTCCTGTGAATCTCTTCATATTTGTCAAGATTATTTATGTTGTGTCTTCTTGTTTCCATTAGTCTTAAAAATTTCTTCAGTCATCCATTTCTTACGACATACTTTCTTTAATTTTGGTATGGTTGTTTCTGCAGCAAAATTGATTGAATTCTTCAACATTTCCCATCTTGAAATTTTTTTTTTGCTCTCGCTCGCTTTGAACTGAAACGTAGTCCATGCACACTATTTATAGTAGTTGTCACAGAATGATGATAGTTTAGTGATTCCCAGATAAAATTAAATGTAACATTAATGGCAATATAGGAGAAGGGTTAACAATCGAGTCGTTCATTCTGAGAGGAGGAATAAAGTAAAGATCATTGACCTACTAATATAAAAATAGGATACAGGTGTTGCAGAGTTCATTGCCGCTCGTATCGGCCGACGGGAAATCGTACGGACACGGAGAACCGGGGGAAATCGCGGGGAGGAAAAATGAACGGAGAATGCTTTGAAGTATCAGCGTCAGGGGAACAGCGTGACAACGGAGAGAAACGAACAACTAACCACTACGTGATTTCACCGCTTTTGATGGGCCGGATACGTCAAGAGATGAGGGTTGAGGATGGTAGATCAAACAATCACCGGAAGATTGGACACTCGTTATAAATAGCAGAACATGGGGTTTCTGTTGAGTGTGCTACCAAACTGGACGGAAAGATGGATTTATGTGTCCCGTAATGAATAGAAATATCCTCCCTTACAATGGGATAGAGTGCTTATGTGCGGATAAATTTCGATTCGGGAACTTACATTAATTATATATTTATATATATATATATATATATATATATATATATATATATATATATATATATATATATATATATATATATATATATATATATATATAAGGTAACACTAATATTAGAGGAATATTAGCATAGGGAAATATGTGTGTGTGCTTAGGGTTTACTATTGCTTTCTATTTAGGGAATAGTTTAGACTTTAGTGAATTCTGCTGTTTATGTCAGAGTAGTCTTTCGGAAGCTGTTCACTACGGCTGGAGAAAGACAATCACATAAACAGTAATATGAAGCAGACTTAAATCATCTGATTTAATGTTTATTACCCAGGTTCCACTACACAGCCTGACATATCAAAGAAGATAAACCAGTACATCTCTTGTACAGAGAAAGCAGTGTTGATAATAAAGGAAAGAACTGTCACCTTAATCAGTCACTTCACAGGTGCTGTGAAAATATGTCACTATAGCCAATTCAACCTAAACAGTCAATAAGAGGGGTGACATAACGAATGGCAAGAAATATGTTTTGGTGAAGTTCAGTGAAAGACCTATATTCAAGCAGAGCAAATAGGCTAAAATATAGTGCAATTAGGCAATCACCTAAAAGAAACATTGAAGAACACGAGAACATTTAACATAGAAATAGACATTCATATACAGTGATGATGTGTATTCAGTGGTGGACTATACTCCCTTCCAAAACAGGACATATCTGAACTTCAGTGACTTACCTTTATTGGATTATGTTTCTGATGATTAAACATTGACAATTGTTTTCCATAAATCTATTAAGTCCATACTCAAGCCGGAAAGGAGCATCCAGGGTGAGACCGTTTCAATTCTATGTGAATGTCTGATGTTTTGGCCGTTTGAATAGGCTAGAGAAACTACGAAGACTAACAAGTCTACAAGTCCTATCTTGCACTCACATTAGCAGACACTAACAACTACAGATACATATTCAATACATACAACTGACATAATTTTCAACAATAAACAGGTTATTAATTGTTGGAGGAAACTGTTGTCAGGGTATGTTATGAAGGAGAGAGAGAGAGAGAGAGAGAGAGAGAGAGAGAGAGAGAGAGAGAGAGAGAGAGAGAGAGAGAGATAGTGTATAAAAGACGGAAGGGAGGAATGTGGACAAAAGTCATTCAATACTCCCAATAGTAGAAGGATATTAAAGATGTGCTTGTCGAGTCCACTTTCCTCCAGGGACGATAAGCGACATAATTGGTGGAGCAGCGAATTAGTACATAATACCCACATGAACTGGAGGCATAACAAGGCATATGCATAGAGGGGTACCTGCATGTTGGGACATACTGATTGGAATAAATATAAGTATACATTGATGACTTTTAATGGAAGGACGTCCATTGGATATATGGTGCCATTACATTTATGGTGGAAACATTTCATTAACGCTGGTGACTTTACAGTGAGAAAGTTCCAGACAGGGTGAATGTGGATAGGTGGTAAGACACATTACATACCTAGTCACACGGTCACACGTCTACATAAGTCTTTATCCTATATCTCCTCTTGTGGATGAGAGAGTGGTTGTGATGTATTGTGTGGTGTTGTAGATTAATAATATTAGATAGACATAGATAAATGATATAGGTTCTAGGTGGAATATAATTCTATAGTGAGTACTTCTTTACTGCCTTGAGGTGTCTTTACTCAACTTGCTGACTTACCTGCTTTAACTATGGCCACTCCCAAAATAACTACCGCCGAACTGAGGGCAAACGGAGAGGAAATTGGTTTGTCTGGTACGGACTTAACTGATTACATACAGGAAAGGGAGCGAGAATTTCGCCAGGCGGAGAGGGAAGATCGGAAGGCCCAGTTGGAAGCAGAAAGGGAAGATCGAAAGGCCCAGTTGGATGCAGAAGAAGCCACAAAGATCAGAGAACATGAATACCGCATGAAAGAGCTAGAACTCAAGACACAAACTAAGGGAGAAATAGATGGAGTGGAAGGAAGTTCTTCTTCACCTGGTGCAACCCACATGGGTGGACATGGGTACCATGCCATGAAGTTTCCCTTAGCTGTCTATGATCAGTCTAAAGAACGCTTTGACCAGTACGCTTCTCGCTTTGAAGCAATGTCAGTCGCTATGGGGCTGGATAGGAGCAGATGGGCTCTTAAATTATCCCAGGGATTAATAGGTTCGGAATTCGAGGTGTACACACGCTTACCACCAGGACAGGAAAATAATTACGATGAATTAAAAGCCGCTTTGATGAGGCATTTTGACATCACAGCACAAACGTATAGGAAGAAGTTTAGATCGTCTAGACGAGAGCCGGGAGAGCTATTCGCAGCCTACAGTCTGAGGCTGAAATCCTATCTCCAAAAATGGATGGACTTGGCAGAGTTCAAGCGGGACTATGAGAGTCTGGAAGAAATGATGGTGGTCGATCAGATGCGACAGCAAATGTCAGAACCACTGAAGACATTTTTAGGAGAACAAGGGGCGGAACGGCTGGATGTTGTGAATAAGCTGGCGGAAAGATTCGTAGAAGTCCATGGGGAAGCTAAAGAAACCAATGTACAACCCACGAAAGGTCAGGATAAGCAAGAGAAAAAGAAACCTAAAAACTGGGAAGGGGAAAAAGTGGAACCTTATATAAAGGCGTCAACGGAGGGTTCAGAGAAGGTGAAGGAAGGAAACCATAACACCTCGAATTCTCCAGCTAAACGACCGTGGTCGGAGAAGTGGTGTTCGATTTGTCAGTCGCCCTCTCATAACACGAAGGACTGCAGATCGAAACCTAAAAGTTCTTACTTCGCAGCATGCAAAGTGATTCCTACGACGGTGATCACAGACAAGGCTGAGGTCGGCGAAGGAGCTAGGAACAAAAAGGACACACGAAAACCTAGGAAGGGAACATGGTGCACACACTGCCGGTCGAAAACACATAATACTGTGGACTGCAGATGTAAGGCAGAAGACGCCAATTGCATAACCAACCTCGAGGAATCAAAAGAGGAAGGCAAGGAAGCGGTCAAGGAGATGGAAGACACTCCGGACCAAGAGAAGCCACCTGTGGTCGAACTGATTGAAGTCAATGGCCAGCTGGTTGTTTGTCTCTACGATACAGGTTTGGATGGGGAAGCTGTGATAGACGCCAGCCTGGTAAGCCCAGACCAACTTACAGGGGAGACCATAGAAATACAGCCGGCAATGAGGAGTGCGGTTACCATGACGCTGCCAATCGCCAAGGTGGAGATTAAATCCAGGTACGTCACGGGCATTATTCCAGCTGCTGTAATATCTGATTCCTTATTTCCCATGATCATTGGCACGAAATATGTCTTTTTGGGGATGCCCAAACAGCCAGCCCACAAGGGAACAGTAACCAGTGGATCTCAGGGGAAGGAAAAAGAGGCAGAGACACTATGCGACAACTCAGAGATAGGAGAATTGCATACTGCCCAGAGGAAGGATACTACGTTGCGTCCTTGATACAGGAATCTGCAAAGAAGTGCTGAGCCACCAGAACGGGGACAGTACTTTCTGAAGAATCGACTACTCTATCGGAGAGCTGGGAGGGGAGATAACCTGCACGAGCAGTGGGTGGTTCCAGAGACCCAACGTCCTCACATTCTTCAGAGTGGACACATCATAGGCGTGAATCGACATATGGGTGTCAGAGAACCATTGCAGCAGATTTCCGGCCATTATTGCTGGCCAGGAATGACCGGAGATGTACGCCGGTGGTTGAAGTCTTGTTCGGAGTGCCAGAACGCACCACCCAACAAGCGGACTAAGAGTAACATAGCTCTTAAAGTGGAAGACAAAGTGGAAGTGTGGAGTCCAGCAGAGACCAATATACTCCAAGTAGGATGGAAAGGACCTTATCCTGTGGAAAAGGTGGTGTCCAAGAACATCTACAAAATCCGGATCGGGGAAAAGCAGAAAAATCTCCCTAGACATCTCAGTAGGAAATATGAGGAGAGATCCGGGAGCAAAGCTTCGCACTTTATGGTGATGGCAGCCATTGGGACAAAGGTTACAAGTCCAGACAAAGACCAGAGATCGCAAGTACAACATAGGAGGGCCTATGGGACAGTACGTGATAGGTCAGATTTACCCAACGAAAGGAGGAGGGAAATCACACGTCAGGGAAAGGACAAGAGGGAGACTTTTACTAGTAACCAAGTTCAGAAGGGGTGGGTAACGTCAGGAAAGGCGAGAAATACCCAGGACTCCAACCGAAGATTGGCTGACCAGATACAATATCGCCCAAGATGGTCCTGGAAGCAAAAGTTCAGGAGGTTTGGGAAAGACGACTCGGTCCAACGCGGACGAGGCGGAACATCCCCAGAGGAAAAGCCAGGGGAAACCAAGAGAATATGGAAACAGGGTAACAGTAAGGATGGGACGATCCGTCTGTATTGTGAGCCGTCGCTGACGCAAGTCGAGAGAAGGTCGACCGGACGTACAGGAGCGATGAGCCAACACTTGTTTCAGTCATGAGTAGTATGGTAGGGTGCCTATGAGGTCGCCTACTGGATGAGGAGGTGAGCCATGTGAGGATCAAATCATATCATCAACATGTGATGTTCATAGCTACTTCGCAGAAGCTCAACGCACGGTGGATGTGATGGACGTTGTTGCTGCAACAGGACTTCACAGTGGAATACATCTCGGGTAAGGAGAATGTAGGAGCGGATTTCTTATCTAGGCATCCAACTTCAGAGGAAGAGGAATAGGATGGTGGATCATAGGAATCAAAACTACATTGAAGAAGAGTCGACGCGGTCAACTCTCTTAAGAGGGGGCTTTTGTCACAGAATGATGATAGTTTAGTGATTCCCAGATAAAATTAAATGTAACATTAATGGCAATATAGGAGAAGGGTTAACAATCGAGTCGTTCATTCTGAGAGGAGGAATAAAGTAAAGATCATTGACCTACTAATATAAAAATAGGATACAGGTGTTGCAGAGTTCATTGCCGCTCGTATCGGCCGACGGGAAATCGTACGGACACGGAGAACCGGGGGAAATCGCGGGGAGAAAAAATGAACGGAGAATGCTTTGAAGTATCAGCGTCAGGGGAGCAGCGTGACAACGGAGAGAAACGAACAACTAACCACTACGTGATTTCACCGCTTTTGATGGGCCGGATACGTCAAGAGATGAGGGTTGAGGATGGTAGATCAAACAATCACCGGAAGATTGGACACTCGTTATAAATAGCAGAACATGGGGTTTCTGTTGAGTGTGCTACCAAACTGGACGGAAAGATGGATTTATGTGTCCTGTAATGAATAGAAATATCCTCCCTTACAATGGGATAGAGTGCTTATGTGCGGATAAATTTCGATTCGGGAACTTACATTATATATATATATATATATATATATATATATATATATATATATATATATATATATATATATATATATATATATATATATATATATATATAAGGTAACACTAATATTAGAGGAATATTAGCATAGGGAAATATGTGTGTGTGTGCTTAGGGTTTACTATTGCTTTCTATTTAGGGAATAGTTTAGACTTTAGTGAATTCTGCTGTTTATGTCAGAGTAGTCTTTCGGAAGCTGTTCATTACGGCTGGAGAAAGACAATCACATAAACAGTAATATGAAGCAGACTTAAATCATCTGATTTAATGTTTATTACCCAGGTTCCACTACACAGCCTGACATATCAAAGAAGATAAACCAGTACATCTCTTGTACAGAGAAAGCAGTGTTGATAATAAAGGAAAGAACTGTCACCTTAATCAGTCACTTCACCGGTGCAGTGAAAATATGTCACTATAGCCAATTCAACCTAAACAGTCAATAAGAGGGGTGACATAACGAATGGCAAGAAATATGTTTTGGTGAAGTTCAGTGAAAGACCTTTATTCAAGCAGAGCAAATAGGCTAAAATATAGTGCAATTAGGTAATCACCTAAAAGAAACATTGAAGAACACGAGAACATTTAACATAGAAATAGACATTCATATACAGTGATGATGTGTATTCAGTGGTGGACTATACTCCCTTCCAAAACAGGACATATCTGAACTTCAGTGACTTACCTTTATTGGATGTTTCTGATGATAAAACATTGACAATTGTTTTCCATAATTCTATGAAGTCCATACTCAAGCCGGAAAGGAGCATCCAGGGTGAGACCGTTTCAATTATATGTGAATGTCTGATGTTTTGGCCGTTTGAATAGGCTAGAGAAACTACGAAGACTAACGTCTACAAGTCCTATCTTGCACTCACATTAGCAGACACTAACAACTACAAATACATATTCAATACATACAACTGACATAGTTTTCAACAATAAACAGGTTATTAATTGTTGGAGGAAACTGTTGTCAGGGTATGTTATGAAGGAGAGAGAGAGAGAGAGAGAGAGAGAGAGAGAGAGAGAGAGAGAGAGAGAGAAAGAGAGAGATATAGTGTATAAAAGACGGAAGGGAGGAATGTAGACAAAAGTCATTCAATACTCCCAATAGTAGAAGGATATTAAAGATGTGCTTGTCGAGTCCACTTTCCTCCAGGGACGATAAGCGACAGTAGTGATGGGCGGAATTTTGCATGTGGATTAGCTTTTCCTATTAACGGTGTCCCTCGCCATCAGGCGAACCCACTCCGATTTCAGAGGTACTTGTAATTTACGTCCCCAATTGATTGTGTTTTCATATGATAGTATTGTTAATACTGGGATGCAGAGGTGTTTCCAAGACACCAGTGCCAGGTTATATACTGGCCAAGACCTATTAACACGTCCTAGTCGTGCGTCCTGGGCAACAGGTCCCTTTGGGGTCCTGGCTAACGCGGTAAGATCGCTGATTCTTCCGAAGTCGGAGAGTACCAGGGAATTTTCTGCACACCAATAATCCAGACATGGGACCACGGGTACTCAAGCAAACCTCGGGTCCTGTATAACATCACACTGATGTTGGACAACAGGATGTCTTCATCCGACATACAGGACTTCGCGCTGGAGTTCACAGCCAGCAAACACAAGCTAGCAAGCACGTCCCCAAGTCAAGGACGACAGATCAACACTTTAGTCCAGCTGTGCGGCGTAGGGGTTTAAGAACATGCGTTCTTACCCATTCGACTATGCTGATCTGCTCATCTTGAAATAAGATCTCTAGATCAGACAATACATCAAATCTATTCTATACTTCTATGTTAAAATTGTCTTGTATTTCCTTTTTCATTTTTTAATGCACACATATCATATTTATTGTTTCCTGGTGTATACTTGACTTTCTTTAATTTTACATTCAATGTGCCTATAATCAATCTGTGATCAAGTAACAGTCTGCATTTGGAACTGTGTTTGCGACTCTTAACGCATTTCGAAACCATCTGTTAATCAAGATGTAATCTATATGTTTTCTAAACCTGCTGTCAGGACTTCTCCATGTCCATAATCTTCTGTGATTTTGCTTAAACCAGGTGTTTCCTAAAATCAGTTCTTGTTCTTTTGCCCATTCTACAAGTCGGTATCCTCTCTCGTTTCGTTCTCCCAAACATGTTTACCTACTGCGTATCCATCACCTTGATTTCATACTTTCGCATTGAAGTCATCCATTATAATGTTTATTTCTGAATTTTTACATTTCTTCAAAGTATTCTCCGTGTCATTATAACATTCCTCTACACTGTTTTCACTGCTTTCTCCCATTGGGGCATATATTTGAATGACGTTTATGTTAAAAAGGTCTGCCGATTAATTTTACCAATTGCCTTGTCTGACACTGCCCAATATCCTTTAACAGATTTTGATGTTTTCAGATCCAAGATGTTAGTTAGTTAGTTAGTTAGTTAGTTAGTTAGTCAACAGATCATCCTCATTGCACATTGAGCCATTCAGTCCATAAGTGCTCGAATCCACTCCTCAGCAAATCCCGCAGCGTGTAGAGGCTAACGACACCAGTTATGTATTGGTTTATCAATCTTCTTTGGCTTCTTGCGTAGTGTTCTTATTAGGCCACGTCTCTATTAATTTGCTGTTCTCGCAGTCTGACCATGGTTGTAGATTCACAGTCATCACTTAGTTCTCGCAAAACTGTTACTTCTCGTAGAGCTTTGAGAATGTCAGCCTCGTCGCGTGCGCCCTCAACAGTAGCCTTACCTGCGAACTTGTCAGTCCGCTCATTTCCTTGTACTCTCGCATGTCCTGGCACAAAGATGAAACTAATCTTTGCCAGCCGAGACCGCTCCAGAGACAGAAAACACTCTCTTCGGATCCACCCCATCTCTATCCTCTTGAGCATGCTTATTGAGTCGCTAAGGAAACATGTCCTAGTGAATGTCTGTGTCTCGAGCCATGTTATTGCTTTACTGCCATGACTTCCATAGTCAGGATACTGGTGGTCACAACAAAAACACAAGAGTCCCCCTTCACAATTCTCCCTCCGGCCTGAGCCGTAATGGCCCATGAGCTTCTCACATTCGGACGACCGACCCATCTGTGTAAATGATAACATCACCGTCTAACGAATTCTCGAAAATCAACGCTTGTACTTCCGCCTCCACAGCAGCAGGAATTTCTTGTCTGCATTTTCTGTCTTGTTGGATGCACACACAAAAAAAAAGACATACAGAAATCTGTTGGCACGTGTACCAACTCCTCACCAGGTTCTAAGTCCTCAAGGGAACACACCTGTTGAAGAATGTCTTCGGTTTTACCCATCCACGACCTTCCTCTTTTTAACCTGCTGCCCTTCACCTTCATAATTTAACTATGCAGTGGATGTTGTGTGTTTGCAATAACTCTGGGGTAGGCACGTGCTCTGCAAATGTGTATTCTGTCTACAACGGTTGGTAGCGCATCGCCCTGCATGCTGTATCACGTGTGAGTGGCACCTTGCAGTCTTGACAGACCAAAGTATGTGAGTTGCAATTTGGCCAAAATTCCATCACAATGCCTGGGCAGAGCTTCAGAGAAACATGTGGTGCCCAAACGACATGTTCCCTCTCTCGGCCTTGTCATGTGTTTTCCAGAGGAAAGGGTAACCACTACGTCTGGCACAAGGTAGGCTGCAGACGCTGGCGGCTCAGCGTCAAACGTCCGAGACCTCGCCTCCACGAACAGGTGGCGAGTGGTGGCCAGTCCCTGGATCCCAAGGGACCCGACTTAGAGACGTTCAGCCAAGTCCCACAGCTGTGGGCCTCGTACGCGCCTTAAATAGAGCGCGTACATCTGTCAATCACGCATGCTGTATCTCTTGTACATCGAAGAATAATGAGCATAGCTTCGTTCTGTATCTTTTCCATCCTTTCTATCTGCTTACGGCTGAGAGTAAGGATCACCATCGCATACTCAAAAACATACATGGCCAGCCCCTCGTATAGAAGACATAGATGGCGCTGCTCACAGTTTGCTGCCACCATCACCCGAATAGCAGCCAAACCCCGGTTGGCATTTGTTATCACTGGTCTATGTGCTCATTATAAGCAAGGCTTCGATCACAGATTTACAGTCGGTGTTGTAGTGTTGACAATATGATTATTTAAAGAGAACCATGTCACTGTTGCCTTTGTTGGGTTGACCATCGCCCCAGCTTCAACACACCAAGTGCTTATGCAATTGAGTTAGGTTTGTAGTTCCACAGCAACCTGATCTCTTTCCTTACCTTAATCGTAACAGCTAACTTTTGTGTGCATCTCTCTTTCTAAGTGCATGCAGGGACTAGGATGGGCAACTCTGTTCTTCTTGGCGTTTTGCCATTTCCTTATAGCACTGCGCTTATCCACCCAGGCCTGCTCCACCTCATACTTCCACCAAGGTGGCTGCTTCCAACTTTTTTTCCTTCCCTCAAGATTTCTGCGCTTGTCTCACCTGATTTTACTCACCACATCTTGTCATGTACTGTCATACTGGAAAGTCTTGACCATTGACTTGTGCTGCATGGTTCTGCCTTTCTCCACCAATATGCTGCAAGGGTGGTGGTCGCTGCCATGGTACCTTAGGACGCCCCCTCTACACACTGTAGTGAGTAAAGGATAAATCAGCGCCAGATCAATAGCAATGTCCTCATCACCTAGACGTCTTGCTGTCCTGGTGACACAGCCATTGTTGATACAAACTAGGTCAATGATTTCAAGTGCAGTCTCGAGCTCCTCCCCCTGTGCGTTGGAGGAAATATTTTCCCATGATCTGCCTTTAGCGTTGAAATCGCCACAGAACATAATCTTTCTCTCGTGACCTAATATGTCATCTAAGCACTGCCACTTCAGGAAATCCACACTCGCGTTACGACCATAAACTTTAACAAACACGAATGGTAGACCGGATTGAACTCTAACTGCCTGTATTTGTATGTTGTCATTGTCCCTACTGGACATGTCTAGCTCTGAAGCCACCATTTGTAGCAAATGAGAATCGCTATTCCCAGATTTCGCCTGCTGTAGAAACATTTGAAGCCGGCATTTTGGAGTAGCTGATCACCCAGTCTCGTCTCCTGGAGCGCTATAATGTCATTCATGTATATCAGGTTTTCCAGAATACGGCCTCGTTGTTTTACTCTAGCACATTTGAGTCTAAATCGTCTTACCCCACCTCGTATGCGGCCACTCCGCCGCCCCCGTCCCCTTGCTGGTTTGACTGCCCTCGGCACGGATGTTGAAAAACCGAACACCACAGAAATACACACGCTGCAAACATTCACTCAAGTATTGCTTTCGCTCAATGCACGAACTCCGTAGCATCGGCGCAGATCTTGAGAAAAAAAAACTGGTATTACATCCTGACACTCAAATTACACGGAAGAGATGAAAATATTCATCTCCTACGCGAAAAAGGGAACGGTCGCAAAACAACACAACCGTCCGTAAGATAATTGCTACACCTCTTTCCCTTTATTCTCCTCCAGAATATATAATCTTAAAATCCTCCCCTATCTTAATCCTTGTCCCTTTCCATCTCGTCTCACACAATCCTAATATGTTAATATACTCTCTTCCCATTTCTTGTTTGAAGTTATCCAATTTCCCATCTGCACTCATTGTTCTAACATTCCAAGTTCCTACTTTCAACGATAGTATTCTTTTGCACTCAGTAACCTGCTGACGATCTGGAGTCACCTGCACATGACTATCCCTTCCGGGCGAGGCTGCTCCTATAGAGCACCCATTTACGCCGTTTCTCTGATTTTCGATGATATCGCAAAATGTACCGCTTCCATCTTATTAGGATTTGTTTTTGTTCACTTGGTGGTTTTCGTGTTTAGCTGTTAATTATTTCAGATGTGTCTATATCCATTTGGACCAGTCCGTTTATACTTCTTAGTTTTTCTACGAGCAATATGAAAATCCACCACCGGCTTGCTAGGCCAGTCGCAGATTTAGGTCAAAATTCTGACCAAAGGGTGTCTTTACCCCTAACCTGGCGGTCATGGTTTCTATACCGCGGGGAGGTGGGATTGGCTTGTGTAATCTGCACGCCATCGGCAGGCAACTAATTTACACTTTTCACCCCTCCTGGGAGAGGCTAGCCGATTCTAACCCTGCTCGCTGCAGGGTCAGGCGCAGTCCACGCTTTGTTTTTTCAATGTGTTCCCAAAATTATTTATCTCTGTCTCTTCTTCTCTTTTCCGTGTGTTTTAAGTCGTCCTCTTTTTCTTTTGCCCTGTGGATTCTATAAAAAAAGGTCTTTCTATTTATACAATTCTTATGTTTTTTCTATGTGAATGTCCAGTATCTTTTCTTTGCCACTTAGTTCGCTGATATTTGTCACAACCTTGTCCATAAGCTCCACTTAGATGATTCTGTCATATCGTTTGATTCTTTCTATTTTAGTTAGTTAGTCTATCCTCTTGAGCCTATGGCGGCGCATAGGGCAGAAGTCCTGACTCTCCATGCTTGGCGGTTCGCTGCTACCTGTTGTAGATCTTGGATGTTTACTTGGCCATTGAATGAGCCTTCTCTGATGATGGTTCTACGCAGGGTCTCTCTTGGCCTTCCCCGTTTTCTTTTCCCTACCGGTGACCATATGAGGGCTTGGTAGGGGATTCTTGTCTTGTCCATTCTGAGTACATGGCCGATGTAGTTCCAACGGCGTCTTCTTATAAAATTGGATACTGTATCTTGCTTAGTCTCTTGTCTTATTTGCGTATTGGTTCTGAAGACTATCCAGTGGATGTTTAGAAGTCTTCTAAGACATTTGTTCTCAATACTATCTAATTTTTTTATCTAAAGCTACCGTTGATTTCCAACTTTCACATCCATACGTTAACACTGGAATCACACAAGAGTTGAAGATTTTAAGTTTTGTGTGTTTGCTGAGTGTCTTTGACTTCCAGATGTTTGACAGTTTATTGAAGGCACCAGATGCCAGTGCGATTCTAGATTATATTTCTGGTGTTGAGTCCCCTGTAGATGTCATTTTGCTTCCTAGGTATGTGAAGCTGTTGACTTTTTCAAGAACGTAGCTGTTTAATTTGGTGTCACCTGAACTGTTGGCAAAATCAATAGTCTTTGTTTTTGTGGTGTTAATTTGGAGACCAATTTGCCCTGAAACATTTTGGAGATGGTTTATTTTCTCTTGGGCATCTGGGTGTGTTGAACTCAAAAGCACTATGTCGTCGGCAAAGTCCAGGTCTTCTAGAATTCTGTCAACCTAATGGGTACCCATATTTGTGTTGTTTGTGCATTTGCGCATGACCCAATCGATAGCTATTCCAAAAAGCATCGGTGATAAGACACAACCCTGTTTCACTCCTGTTTCGACTGAGAACCAGTCAGAGTTGCCTGTTTCTGTTCTTACGCAGCAGCGTGTCTCTTTGTAGAAAGATTTTATGACGTTGGTATATAAAAGTCGCTTTAAAGTCGACAGGGTCGACTTCATTGCACCGGGTTTTATCCCATATGGCTTGGTCTCTTTCCGCAGCACGGAAAGCGTCGCACAAAGCACGAACTCCGTAGCTTTTAGCGACGACCCACAGGAGTCTCAGAAACATTTAACTCGTAAACCGAAGGGTGAGGCCTGGAATCTAACCCACAACCTTCGGAGCACGAGTTAAACGGCTTGACCACTTCGCCACAGAGACTCCCTGACGAGACTTGACGTTGGTATATTTGGTAGGGAAACCATAGATATTAAGTAGATTCCAAAGTGAAGGACGGTGGATACTGTCGAAGGCTTTTTGACAGTCGACAAAGTTGGTGATTAATTTCGACTGGAATTCTACGGAGTCTTCAATGATTATTCTGAGGGTGAAAATGTGGTCTATGCATGACCGTTTTGGTCTGAAGCCTGCTTGTTCTTCTCTGAGCCTTTCATCTATAGTCTTTTTCAATCTCTCAAGTAACATGCTACAAAAAAGTTTTCCTGGTACTGACAATAGAGTGATACCACGCCAATTATTGCAATCAGACATATCGCCTTTTTTAGGCAGTTTGAAAATTACACCATCTTTCCACTGTTGTGGTGGGGATTCCCTTTGCCAGATTTCATTGATCAGCTGTAACAAACGTTGTAAGGTGTTCTCATCTGCTGCTTTGAGCATTTCTCCTGAGATGTCTTCTTCACCAACAGCTTCGTTGTTCTTCAATTTTTTGATGGCTGCTTTAATCTCTTCCATGGTGAATGACTCGCAGGAGGCATCTAATGGGGACATAGTAATTTCTCCATTCAGGTTTGGAACAGTGTCAGGCTGCGGTCTATTTAATATTTCTTTGAAATGTTCTGCCCATCGTTGCTTTTGAAGGTCATCGGATAACAATTGTTTACCTTGTTTGTCTTTGATGGGTATATTTGGTGTAGGTGAGTGATTGCATAGTTGCTTCATGATATGGAATACGGCTCTGTTGTTTCCAGTTCTGGCAGCTGCTTCGGCGTCGGAGGCCAGGCTGTGAATAAAGTTCTGTTTGCCTTTTCGTGCGCTTGATATCACCTCTTTATCTAACGTAGAGTATTTTTGCTTATGGGTTTCATATGTAGATGTGTCTTTTGCAGAAAGAAGTGTTAGCTTTGCTTGTATTCTTTCTTGTATCTTCGTCCAGGTGTTATCACTTAGCCACTTCTTCTTCTGTCTTTGTACGTAGCCGACTGTGTTTGTTACAGCATTTAGCAAGGTATTTTTTAGGAAATTCCAATTTTCTTCAATGTTGTTTTTAATATTCGCATTGCTCGATATACTTTCTTTGTTAGCATAGATGCTTTGTACCTCTGAATTGAATGCGAGTTGGTGTTCTTTAGTCAGCAGGGACTGTGAGTTTATTTTCTTAATTCTGGGTGATCTGTGCAGAGTTTTGAGCTTTATTTTTAGTTTGGCAATGCAGAGATTGTGATCACTGCCAACATCTGCACCTCTGTAGGCTCTGACGTCTTGTACTGATGAACGGAATTTGGCATTAATGCAATAATGGTCTATCTGATTTTTTGTAATGCTATCAGGCGAGTTCCACGTGATTTTGTGTATATCTTTGTGCGGAAATAAAGAGTTTGCGACTATCAGATTTGCTATTTCACAGAATTCTAGCAGTCTCTCTCCGTTTTGGTTCATATCCCCTAAGCCGTGAATTCCCATATATCTCTCAACACCCTTATTGTCAGACCCTATCTTGGCGTTGAAATCACCCTTTACAACAACAATGTCATGCTTGGGAGATGAGTTGATGGCACCAATTAGTTGTTCATAGAAATTATCTTTGTTGATGTCTGTATCGTCGTTGGTAGGTGCGTAGCACTGTATGATTGTTAGCTTGAAATATTTTGTTTGGTAACGCGCTGTTATGATTCTATCATTTACTGGTTCCCAGCTGATCAGTGATCTTTCTGCATTTTTTGACATGATGATAGCGACTCCGTTCGAATGATGGTTGTCGGTTCTTCCTGAATAAATTATGTGTCTTTGTTCACAGTTGAGAAATGTCTTACCTGAGTCAGTCCATCTGCACTCGCTAACCCCGAGAATTTCTAGGTTGTATTCATTCATAACACTACACACCTGAGTAGTTTTCCTCGTCTGGTACATAGTTCTGACAATCCAATAACCAATCTTGAAAGTATCCTTGGAGTTTAACATTTTTGAGCGACTCATTATAACATTTATTGATTCTGAAGCAACGGAAAATGGTTAGTCGGATCGTCGATAAACCGTCTTAAGTCAAGCTAGAAGGAAACACGTCGAGAATATCCCGGTCCGGTTGTAACCGTTCATAACACACACTACACACGTGGGTTGGATTTTAACGTTCCAATAGCCAATTTGAAATATCCGTAGAATTCAACAAATTTCAGCGAAGCAACATAACATTTAGAGCCAGAAATCTGATTCTGAAACTATTTTCTATTTTGCGTAGGCATAAATTGGTGAATGTTTCTAATTTATGTGTAATCGTTTTAGTTGTTTACGTAATTTCTAATCCCTGATTTAGGATGTTACGTTACAATGGAATATGCTAAGTTTGGTGCTTAGTTTCATGTTTTTTTTACCTTCCACAAACTTGACAGAGCTCTTCTTCTTCTTCTTCTTCTTCTTCTTCTTCTTCTTCTTCTTCTTCTTCTTCTTCTTCTTCTTCTTCTTCTTCTTCTTCTTCTTCTTCTTCTTCTTCTTCTTCTTCTTCTTCTACCTCTCCTCCTCCTCCTCCTTCTCCGTCTCCGTCTCCTCCTCCTTCTCCGTCTCCTCCTCCCCCCTCCTCCTCCCCTTCTTCTTCTTCTTCGTCTTCTTCTTCTTCTTCTTCTTCTTCTTCTTCTTCTTCTTCTTCTTCTTCTTCTTCTTCTTCTTCTTCTTCTTCTTCTTCTTTACTGTGCATGTTGTTTTCTCCTCACTTATCTTCACTAGCAATGATTTTGACCAGTCCTCTAGCGCTAATAAGGCTTACTGTATTATGTTGTTAGCTGTACTAATATATGCTTCAGATGTCTATATGGCTAGGTCATCTGTACAGTAGGATGTGTGTACTCGGCTGGAAAATTTTCCGTAATGTCATTTAAATATGCTAGGAATAATGTTGGTGAAAGAACTCCTTGGGTGAAGCCTTGTCCAACAGCATCCTTTTGCTGGTATTTCCTTGTACTTTTGCCCTGGCAGTTCTGTTCTCAATGTAGTGGCTTATCCATTTGTACATTTTCCCACATACATGCATTTTTTGTAGTTTTATTTCTTCTTCATCTTTCGTTCGCTTTAAATATGTCTACAACTGCAATGTTATCTCTTGTATGAATCTAACAGTCTTTCTTAGTTTACTCAGCGATCCATAGAGTTTATCTTTCAGTCCTTCCTTCCATACTTTATCAATACTTTTTCTAAATCTACCCAGAAAGCTAGTGTGTACTTTTTTTCTTGGAAGGCATTATCCTATTTCCTGAGCTATGTATGTTATTTGATCTTCAGTGGATCTGTACTTTCTGAATCCTGCTTGGTGTGGTGTAAGAATTGGTCTTCTTCCAGATACCATGTTAGCCTGCCTGTAACAACACTCCCTGGGGTGAGGGGAACTGATGCCACACCTTAACAACGGGATGTGATCTGCCTGGAAACTAGGTGACCTCGATCTACTATACCCCACCAGCCTTTGGATACCTATCTCAATTTCACACAACCAAGGAATACTTCCCTCTCACACCTCGTCCTGAATGCATGACTCAACTCTGGTATCTATCTATGGTAAAAGAAGTGTGTATTGTACAAATGAGTATGATGGTGATGTGGAGGAGGATGATGAGATCGACCTAGCGGCTACTAGGACTGTCGAGACAAGCAAGCACTGAAATAGCCTCAGGATGTAGTTGTCATCACAAGAAAGGCCCGAGTGGAAAGCTACATGTCATCTCGGTAAAAGGTCTCACCGAATGTAGCCAGAATTCCACCAAGCTCTTGTCTTCTCACAGATGGATGGATGGTGGTCGTTCTGACTGGACTCTTTCCGGAAACCTCTTTTCAATGATGATCAGGACTGGTGGCCCACACGGTTGACTAGACGTCCAAATGTCTCTAGTGTGGCCAGAAAATGTGACACTTCGTTGCACACTCTTGAGGAGTCACGTTTAATGTCATGAATAGGAGTGCAACCTCTCGGTCTATGATGGTGAAAGTCCCTACTGACAATATAGTCTCTGTACTCCAGCAGACTCATGAGCGAAAGTGGCCTGGCACAAATCGTCGATTTATCTGGCTCTTGCTGTCGATGGTTCTGTTTAAAGTCTGTACACCGTGGACAATCACTCCACATACTTACTTACCGTGAGTGAAGTTAACAAACAGGTAGTATGGCCATGGTGACTATTACTTGGTACTGACGTTGACAAAGTGATAGCAGGTCCCGTACTCCGTGGTTGTAAACTCTTTGGAAAGGTCGCGCTTGGATTCTTCGCAGTGTTCCTGGACTGCTACCCACAACACTTGCCTAGTCCCAATCACTGGACCCATCACCAAACTGTCAAGCCCTCAATCAAGAAGGTAGAACCTGTGGAGGACAACACTCAGCGAAAGCATCTAGAACCAAGCTTACCATAAGCGAGTTCACTCTCACCCACTTTCCTCAGCCATATGGACTCTTCACATGAGATTCCAGTCTCCCTCATACGCTGCTCATAGGTGCCGGAGATGAACTGGGTCTAGGACCTGACAGGTGGCTAGTTGCCCTGCGTCATCTTCCCCGGACTGGAGTATAGCTTAGGCCAAGGTGGTCTGTCCCTCGTCACTGAGGTGTCGTCCTACCCTGAAAGACTTCTACATGACATATAGGGCTAGTGAATCATTCGTATTAGTAGGCAGAATGGCCCTGAAGTAGGGCAGGTAATGGTGCATCTGGACCCCTTCCTTGTTCTCGCCAATCTCCCTGGTTCACTTCCCTATTACCAGTCAGAGCAGATATAGTACCGTGCCTCGGGTATAAAATATCCAAATCCAACGGTATATAATGGCCTTAATCATTCTCCATGTAGCAAATATCCACACCGCCTTCTCTCCTCCCTCGTCAAGGGCTGGAGCGTTTATAACGGTGTCACTGTTCTTCTAGAACAGCCCTGTCCCTTTGGTCGCTTCTCACACATTATCCATCTATCTGGAATCCACTATATATTAAGCTGGCATTCCTTTGAGGCATACTAACTACAAGACAGATGTGAAAAAAGCTAACATGAAAAGCCAGTGGTCGCCCCACCATGCGATAACGACCTTCGACTCAACTCACGACCTTGCAATGACATCCGATACTTCTGCCGACCTACGCACTACATTTGCTTCGACTGGCCGCGTCGATCGATACCTCAAATACCCTAGTATAGGCGACATCCTACTCTACTTCCTGTTCGTCCGCGTTACGTCATTCAGCCACGCCGGCTACTACGACGGGAGATTTCAGGAAACTGGGCCATATGTGAACTCAAATTAAAGATTTGGTTACCCTGAATTCATTCAATCTAACCCACAGTGGCTGCACAGGAGCCAAGCGACGTTAGGATACTAAATAGTCTTGCGTTACACCCAAAAGGTTGACTTCAGGTCCACACAATGTCACCTTTTCACACTTGACCTACTTTCCCGTACAACAACTGTTGCACGGGCGCTTAAACTAGTCGCCGACTGCCTACATAACGTTAAATAACCTAAATTAATCAAAATACCTTCGTTATGCCACACATGTGGCATTCTGGAGACGATGTCGAGTTCCTTCAAGATCTTTAAAGACATCTGTCATCCTGTCATGGAATGTATGACGGACACTAGGCGTCTCAACTCTTTGACCAACCCAGCTGAGCTGCCGGCTTTGTTCGCCAGCTCTGTGAACAGCCAATGCAAGGGACATGCGCAGTCAGTTTACCTGAGCTTAGCTCACAATGTCAAGGTTCTCGAACCATCTAGATTAACCAAACAAAGGGCGATTATTTCAGCGGGAACCTGGTCGGATAATATCAGGGTTGTTTACCCTATACCACACGGCCGAATAGATTGCGTTTCGTGACACTACCATTGATAATGCGTTCCATTAATTTTTCTACACAGCTAAGTAGACTGATAGTCATCTAAGATTTCTACCACTTCAAAAGCGCTTCATTTTCAACAAAGCCAAGTTAGTGAACAAAATTATATCTCAAAATACCCCAGAGTATCTTCTGCCGCTGATTCAATCTAATGCAATGAACAGCAAGCGCCTAAATTTGTTACATGTCTCAAAGCCTAGATTGGACCTATACAAAACATGTTTCGCCTATTCTGGTGCTCACTTATGGAATGATCTGCCTCCAGATCTGAAAACTCCAATGAGTCCCTACACATTTAACCGAAAACTCTTTCAATACTTAATCCATACCGACTATATGCCACCATAATTTATTTACTGGTATAATTGTTCATTATAATCGTTCATTATAATTGTTTAACTATAACATTCTTCTTATTGTTTAACAATAATTGTTCACTATATATGTGTGTGCGCGTGGGGGGGGGGGGGGGGGGAGAGAGAGAGAGAGAGAGAGAGAGAGAGAGAGAGAGAAAGTGGGTGTCAGAGAGAGTGAGAGAGTGAATGTGTGTGTGCGTGTGTGTGTGTGGAGAGAGTGATTGAGCGAGAAATGGTAGGGGAATGTGTCAGTGCATGCATTCGTACGTGTATGTGTGAGTGAGGGAGTGTGTGCGTGCGTGCATGCGTTCATGCGTATGTGTATGTGTGAGAGAGTGTGATTGAGAGAGAGTGTGTGTGTGTGAAGGATTGTGTGTGAGAGAGTGAGACAGTGCGAGAGTTGATGTGTTAGTGTGTGTGTGTGTGTGTGTGTGAGCGCACGCATGCGTGTGAGTGTGTGTATATGAAAGAATACAGAGAGAGAGAGAGAGAGAGAGAGAGAGAGAGAGAGAGAGAGAGCTGAGAAGATGCATGTCATGTAACACGCATGTTATGTAACACGCGAATCCATGTTTTATATTCTCATCTGTCATATTATCAGTTAAATACCATATTCTTCTTCTTTCGTTCGCTTGAAACATGTCTACAACTGCAATGTCGTCTCTTGTATGAATCCAACAGTCTTTTTTAGTTCATTCAGCGGTCCATAGAGTTTATCTTCCACTGTTGTCTCTCTAGGCCTGAAGGTTCGCCTGGATATGTTATAGTTTGAGCAATCCTGGAGTATGTATAATATAAACTTATGTACATTACTGTAGTTTGAGTGAGAGAGTCAGTGAGTGTGAATGAGAGACAGAATGAGTGAGCATGAGAGGGAATGTGTGTGTGTGTGTGTGTGTGTGTGTGTGTGTGTGTGTGTGTGTGTGTGCCTTCTCTGTGTGTATATCTGTGTGTGGGAGCATCACTATGTTTACGTCACATACTTTTTATGTACACATTTTTCTCCATGTTTAACATTTTTATGAGACTGCTCATGACAATTGTCAGTGTATGTGTGTGAGTAAAGTGTGGGAGTTTGTTCATACTAGTTTTAATGCTAACGTGAGACATTTTGTATGTGTCTAGATGTGAGGAGGTGTGAGTATGTGTGGAGGATGTGTGTGAGTGTGGGGATATGTGTGGGTGGGGGATGTGTGGGTGGGGGTATGCGTTTGGATGGGTTGGGGTGTGTGGGTTTCTGTGGGTAGTGATATTTGTTGGTGGTGGTGGGATGTGTGGATGGATGTGTGGGGCTCACCACATAGGGGTGTGGGAATGGGTGTGGGGGATGTGTGTATGGGTAGAGGATATGTGTATGGGACAGGTGTGGGGTGTGTGTGTTTATGTGGGTGGAGTTGTGTGGGTGGTTTAAGGAAGTATGTGTGGGTGGCGGGGTTGTGTGGGTAGGGGATTGTGTTGGGTGGATTGGGATGCAAGGGCGGGTGGGGAGAAGTGTATGGTATGTGGGTTTGAGATATGTGTGCGGTGTGTTGGTGGGGGATGTGTGGGTGGGGGTGTGGTGGTATGGGTGAGGATATGTATGTGGGTGGGGGATAGTGTGTGGTGTGGGGGATGTGTGTGATGGGTGCGGGGAATGTGTGTATGGGTGGGGTATATGTGTGGGTGAGTAGGGGATGTGTGGTGGTTGGGGGAAGTATGTGGGCGTGTGTGGGTGGGAGATGTGTGTGTGTGGATGGGGAATGTGTGGGTGGGGGTGTGTGAGTGGCTTAGGGATGTGTAGTGGGTGAGGGATGTGCATGTGTCGGGGTGGGATGCGTGAGTGAGTGGAGGATAAGTGTGGGTAGGGGTATTGTGATCGAGAGATGTTTGATTGGGGGTGGGTGGGGGTGTGTGGGTGCGTAGTGGAGGATGTGTGCGTGAGTGAGTGTGTGTTGGTGGACGGATAGGGAATGCGTGTGTGGGTGGGGAGAGGTGTGTGGTGTGTTGGTTAGGGATACTCTGTGGGTGAGATATGTGTGTGTGGATGGGGGATTTTTGTGGTGTGTGGGTGGGGGTATGTGGGGTCGATGGGTAAGGGTATCTGTGTGGGTGTGAATATTGTGTGGTATGTGGGTGGGGGATATGTGTGTGGTGTGTAGGTGGGGATGTGTGGTGGTATGTGGGTGTGGGATGTGTTGGGGAGGGATATGTGTGTGTGCGGTGCGTGGGTTGGGAATATTGCGTGGTAGGGGATGTATGTGATGTGCGGGTGGGGGATTGTGTAGTGGGGTTAAGGCATGTATGGGTGTGTGGAGGATGTATGTGTGGGTGGTGGGGTGTGTGTGTGTGAGTGGATTGGGGATGTATGGGTGGTTAGGGAGATGTGTGTGTGTGGAGGGGAGGGGGGATTGTGTGCGTGGGTGGGAAATATGTGGTCAATGGAGATGTGGCTGGGGGATGGGTGGTTTGAGGTGTGGATGGGGAGAGGATGTGTGGGTTAGGATGTGTATGTGGGTGGCCGTGGGATATGTGGGTTGGTGGGGGAATGTTTCTGGGTGGCGAGTGTGTTTTGGTTGGGGGAACAGGTGAGGGGAGTGTGGTTGGGGGATGTGCGGGAGGGGGATGGGTCGGTTGGTGGGGTATGTATGTGTCCCTTGGTGTGCGTGTGTGTGGGTAGGTGGGGGTGTGTGTGTGGGTGGGGTGATGTATGGGTACGTGGGAGATGGGCCTCATAACATGGTAATTTGCCTTGTTTATGTTTACAACATTCATTTCACAATGTTTATTTTTCTTCCTATGTAAATGTATAATGCTCTTGATGAACGAAAGACGAGTGATTGGAAGGGCCGAATGTAAGACGGGCCTGCGCGCCCAATTTGTGATCCTAATAAAGTTGATTTGATTTGATTTGATAGGTCGATAGTAATTTGGATCTTCCAGATCTTAACCTTTCTTTGGGACTGGTATTAGTATTTCATGCCTGTGGGACTATTCCTCTCTTCTAGCTGTAATTTAGAGCTGCTAGTAGTTTTGTTTTGCTTTAGTGCCTAGTCCTATTAGCATTTCATTTGTGGTTTCATCGTTTCCTGGTGATTTCCTCTTTTTTAGGGTATTCATTGTCTGTTCCATTTCTTCCATTTTTAGATTTGCCGCCATATATTGTGTTGCTGCCTCTGTATTAGTATGATATGTCTGTTTATCTTTGATTGCTTTCTTCTGTTCGGTTGTAATATCAATGTGGTTTGCACTAGCACAGTGTTCCATTAGTGTATTTGCAGCCGTTTTTCTAGTAGGCAATGCATTTTCTTGTTTAATTGTTATTTGATTGTTTCTGGGTCCTTCGTTATTCATGGTTTTCACTAGTTTTCATAGGTTTATTTTCCATCCCTGTCAAAGTTCAGATTTTCTGTTTTATCCCCTCCAACAAGCTTTTGTTGTTTGATTAACTGTTCTTTTATATTTTGCTGAGAGAGATGTTTGCTTCAGTTATTTGTTCTCTCTCTCTCTCTCCCTCTCTCTCAGTCTCTCTCTCTCTCTCTCTCTCTCTCTCTCTCTCTCTCTCTCTCTCTCTCTCTCTCTCTCTCTCTGCTGTCTTCTTGGCATCTTCAGATTTGTCCTCCAAAATGTGTAGTTCTTCAGTCCAGTATGGTTTGTAATTTTTCCTCGCTCCTCTTGGAATTGACTCAGTGGCCGCCTGTAATATTGCTTTGTTTAGATTTTCCACTGCTTGTTGCATGCTGCCATGTCGTGTATTTATGTTTTCACAATATTTGTCTGCTGGTATGGCAAATCTATCCAAATCAGCTCGTTTGTAATTCCAGCGAAGCAAAGGCTTTTGCTCATGTGGAACATAATCCATATTCATTACAAGCTTGATTGGTCTGTGGTCACTACTTGCTAATTGGTCAAGCACATGGCGATTAATTTTGTGGAGGATGTCTCTTATGCAGAAAGCTTAGTCGGGGGTAGAAGTGGTAAACCATCTTCTAGAGTAGAAGCTCGGTGTATCATCCGCTTTGTTGAGTTGATGGAGATTTGAGTCTATTTCCCAGTCCTCCACTTCATCTCCTCTGTTGTCAGTATCTGGGTATCCCCATCTTTCCGAACGGCTATTAAAGTCTCCGACAATAATGCAGTTTATGTCAGATATTTTCATCTTTGAAAGTGTAAGGTCCTTATCTGCTGGACTATACAGATTGTAATTTATTTTCACGTCCTTTATCATTATATCAACACCTATAATTTCCCTTTGGTTGTCAGAAGTCACAGATACTTCACTGCAAGGTATGATCAAGTTATCATTTGGTTGATTTATTCTAGTTATCTTTGTCTTTTCTCCTGGGATTTTTAAAGCTAATTGCAGTAACATCCCATCCAATGTTGTCAGATAATCTTTTATTGTATTTCTTTTATGAGACAGGAGGGCAGTTTCTCAGCAAAATCCAGACCATCTACCTGCCTTTTCTGAGAAGCCCATTGAATTCCATTCATGGCAGTGCTTGTTATTATCTTAATAATCCAGTCTATATTGGTTAGAATAGTAGATTTGACGAAAGGCACCCCTACCTCATTACTGTTCTTATTTTGACAGTATCTGTTAGTTTTCTTTAATTAAGCATTTTGCACCTCATTTTTCTATGTTTCCTCCAATAAGTTAATTTTCTGTGGTATTTCATGTCTCTTATATTTCCAAAAATGCTATCAAAGACATGATTGG
Organism: Cepaea hortensis; assembly: GCA_963921405.1. Lineage (NCBI taxonomy): Eukaryota > Metazoa > Mollusca > Gastropoda > Stylommatophora > Helicidae > Cepaea > Cepaea hortensis. The sequence continues at coordinate 65,150,398 of OY992883.1, forward strand.
CTCCTGTTCATTCAGATGCTTTGCTCTATTATTATTCGCTATGTGACTATCTTGTCAGCGCAGGATCTATTTGGCCCGAAGCCTGTCTGTTCATCCCTTAATCATTTGTCAATAGCATCTCATAGTCTCCCCAGAATGACCCTGCCTAATATTTTCCCAGGAATTGACAGTAACATTATTCCTCTACCATTTTCACACGTCCACCTATGTCCGTTTTCTTTGGCAGTTTCACCAAATCTCATGCGTTGTCATTGGTTTTATACCGGGTAATATTAGGCAAAGGATCATGTTTCTGCATCATTCTGATATGACTGTCCCATATTTTCGTGACCAAACAATACTACATAAGTGATAGTGTTAGTGTGACGTTACATCCCAGAATAGTTTCTAGTGTCGATTGTTTTATGTTTTGTTGACTGTGGTGCTATGTTATCATGTAATCCAAATTCAATATCGAAAGGAACTCAAAATTTGGATAAGTTTTAACAGACTACAACTCGCCTTTTACATGAAACACCACACACATAATAATACAGAAAATATCCACTTAGATTGTTTTACAACGTTAAAGCATTATTTTAAACCATACCTATTTTTCAGAAATACATTGATGGGGGACTTTCGAATAATATGCCCATTTTTGAGACAGGACGAACAATTACTGTATCGCCTTTCGATGGAAAGTCTGACATTGGGCCAAAAGCAGGCAATGAAGCTGAGAAAAGGAGCCCTTTTATCAATGTGCAGAATCAGGACATACAGGTACTGGTGTGCTCTTATATAATTTTGCTGGAAGCACTCATTATTTCTTTCATAATGTTTGTTTATTTTCAGCCATTGACTCAATCATTACAACACATCTGTTATGAAATTTCTTACTCAACATAACGTCTATTGGAAAACTCTGATAGACAAACTGTACTTGAATCCATAATGATTTGTCGTTATATTATATTTAAAAAATGGCTCTTAAAGATGCATGGGCCATGAAACCTCAAAGCATTAGTTTACTTCACGGATCAGCGCTGGCACAGGTTATTTTCAATGTGTATAAAGCAGGAAACCCTCACCACCGAAGAGGGACAAACTTCATGAAATCACAACAGCGAGGCAGCATGAACTAGACAGACTAGGTGAGTGGTGCCGGAAATAAAGGACACGTGCGAACCCTGCAAAGGCTGCCTTGACAGGGTCTCATTTGATACTCACATAGTTAATATGGCCACACCAGTCATCAGCATGGGAGGTATAGACATCGACAGAGCGAACGCAATGAAATATCTCGGCATCACTTTTGACAGATACTGGTATCATGTTGCCACTATTATAATAAAAGCTAGGAGTTTAGTTGCGTCTAGTTAAGTCAAGAACCGACATCACTGCACTTGGGACATTCCCATAAGATGCCCTTATCTTAACAGCCAGCGAAGAGTTCCCGTTGCAATCTACGAATGACGACAGTCGGCCAGATCCTCTGACCACCTCTTGCTGCTGCATTCTCCCTAGACCATGATAGACCATGATTTCTTCCATGATCTTCCATCTTTCTGCATTAATCACACTCTCCCAGAGGTCCTTCACCACATATGTCTTATCATGCATTAAATCACCTCTTAATGATGAGGCACCAGCCAATCTGTCTGCCTGTTCATTTCCAACCACATCAGAGTGTCCCGGAGTAAAGATCCAGCGAATGCTCATAACCCGCGACCTCTGAATCGATGCATGCCATTCTGCACGAAGCATGCCAGTCTTCACCTTTGTCAGCATGCTTTGAGAATCGGTACCAATCACAACATGCTTATACAGTTTGTTCTCCAACCAGCTGAAAATTGCTTTAACCACCTTCAACTCCATCTCAGGCTTGATGTTGTGAACTAGGACAAACTTGACAACACTCGACATAATGGCTAGAGTGACAGTGAACAATGCCAGCTCTTTTTTCTTTCACTACCAGGGACTTGTGTTAAGAGCCATAAGCTACTGTCTGAGTTTTTATCTGTCAGCAGACATATCTAGAAATATTAGACAAGGTGCAAAATGAAGCAATGGCTCACATGCCCGGCTGTATATAGGTCGCTGCCTGCCCGCGAAGTGATACATCCTTGATTTAAAGACGATGGCCAATGGGAACAAAATTGCTAAGTTTAGAGCAGTAGTTCCCAAGCTTTTCAAGCAGAGGGCCATATCTACAATTTTCGGTAGTTCGGTGGGCCACAACGTTATAAAATTATAAAAGTCGTGCAATATCATTCTTAGTTTAGTTTAGTTTAGTCGTTGGGTCAACATCACGGCACACGGTTTAACCCATAAGTGCTCCGCTTTCCTCCTAACTCAAACCTGAGTCTGGAGAAACTCAGCTCAATGCACGAACTCCGTTGCATCGGCGAGGATCCTGATATACTTTGGGTAGATTTTTAACTCGAAATTTTGCCCGGGCAGCGCCGTTAGGCTACTCTTTTTCGATTTCCAACTGCCAAGGGATTTTTTACGTGCGCAACAATACACACGGGCGTCCGATCTCACTACCCAGAGACCAGGGGAAATTTTATTACTGGAAGTCCAGGTGGATTTTTTAAATAAATCCAGGTCCTCACCGGGGCCTGAACCCGGGACCTCCACCACTCGAGGCGGACACCATACCTCGAGACCACTCAGCCCCCTTCTTACTTTTCATATCATTCATACCTTTCTTAACTTTCGTCAACAAAATTCTAAAATTTTAAAGGCAGTCAGTGTCAATACCTTTGGCAAGGTGGAGTACCCGTTTAGCCCCCCGATCAGGGTTACGTGATGCCATGGAAGCAGGTGGTGGATGGAGTGTGAGAGCAGCCGACAGATTGTTGTTGGTTATGGTCTTGCACTCTTCGGCGATAGGCAGATGATATCATCTGTAGAGACAATGGCTATGGCCACCGACTAGTACAGTCACTGCCCAGAAGGAAAGCAATGGCAAACTACCTTCTGCAAAACTTGCCAAGAAACCATAACAACTATGACAGAAAACATAATAAGAAAGAGATCTGGTGGCGAGACCCACAGGTCAGGCAGATCAGATAACACCGGGGAAGAGTGTGACACAGGGACCAATACTAGTAATCGTTATGACGGAGTTAATCCTGACTGATACCAAGGAAATCCCATGTGTCAGACTAAGAAAAAGAGTGAGAATGGGAACGTAGAATGTGAGAAGTATGTATGAGGGGAAGCTTAAAGTAGTATGTGATGAGATTGAGAGGTTAAATATTCAAATTTTAGGAATTAGTGAACATCGCCGGAAAGGCAAGGGACATTTTACAACTGAAAATGGAAGTCTTTTCATTTATTCTGGTAGAGACGTCGGAGGCCAGAGTGGAGTGGCATTTTGTTTAGATAAAACAACTGCAAAAGCTTTACTGGGATATAACCCAGTTAGTGATAGAATCCTCACTATTAGACTTAAAGGCCTCCAAGAAACACAACACTCGTACAGATATATGCACCTACTTCAACAGCAGAGGAGGACGAAATTTAAGATTTTTACAACACACTGCAAGACACATTAAATAAGATTGGTCATAATGATATAGCAATAATACTGGGAGATTTTAATGCAAAGGTAGATACACGAAGAGCTGAAAATGAGAGACACGTTTTAGGAAAATTTGGATTGGAAAACAGACATGATGCAGGTGACAAATTAATTGAAATTTGCACAGAAAATGAGTTAATGATGGCCAGCACACTTTTTAAACAACACCCAAGAAGACTCTTCACATGGAAGTCCCCGGACAGTATTACCAAAAATCAGATAGATTATATTTTAATACAAAGAAGATGGAGATCAAGCATAACATCTGCAAAAACTCTACGAAGTGCAGACTGTGATACGGATCATCAGTTATTAGAAGCAGATCTGAAATTAAAACTCAAAAAGCTTACCCGAGGACCAAGGTCACTTAGTTTTGATCTCACAAAAATACCTGAAGCAGACACTGTAGAAGTTAGGAATCGTTTTGGGGTCTTGATGTCTGTGCAAGAGGAAATGACACCTGATGAACTGGCAGTACAAGCTAGAGATATCTTGATAACTGCAGCCAAAGATTTAATTCCGACCAAGAAAAAGCAACTTAAGCCATGGATTACATCAGACACGTTAGAATTAATAAAGCAACGAAGGGAACTGAAACAGAAAGGAGGTGAATCCGATAACAGCAGGATGAAGTATAAATCTTTAACTCGAGCAATAAGAAAGAACACAAGAAAGGACAAAAATCAATATATACAAGAATGCTGTACCAGAATAGAGCAATATCATAAGACTGGAAGAGATTATGAAATGTTCAAAGAAATGAAGTTATTGACAAGAAATGTTAAACCTCAATTGAATGTTATCTGTGACAAGATGGGAAATACCTTAACAGAATCTGGACAAATTCTAGAAAGATGGCAGGAGTATTGCAGTGGAATGTATGATATGAGTGACAGTGAGGATATGAATGAGATACATGAGCTAACGACAGCAGAGACAGAACCTGAACCCTCATTAGATGAAATTGCATGGGCAATAAAGAACCTGAAGAATGGTAAATCACCTGGATGTGATGAGATACCAGCTGAGCTAATTAAAGCGGGATGATAAGAAAGCATACAAATTCTTCTTCTTCTTCTTTCGTTCGCTTGAAATATGTTTATAACTGCAATGTTGTCTCTTGTATGAATCTAAGTCTTTTTTAGTTCACTCAGCGGTCCATAGAGTTTATCTCCCACTGTTGTCTCTCTAGGCCAGAAGGTTCGCCTAGATCTGTTGTAGTTTGGGCAATCCTGGAGTATGTGCTCTGCTGTCTGCGACGCCAAACCACATGTGCACATGGCTGTTTCACCAATCTTGAATTTTGTATACATGTGGTTGCTATCTATTGTGTCCTGTTCTGAGGCGCAGAAGAATTACCTGTTCTGGTCTGTCCACAACGTGGTAGTCGTCTTGAGTAAGGTTTGGTGGTCTTCTGACTGATTTGATCATTCTTTTCTTTTGGTGGTATGTAATGGGCACATCAGGTTGTTCTTCTTTTGCTCCTTCCTTAGCCAGTCGATCAGCTCTGTCGTTTCCGGGGACTCCACAGTGGGATGGTATCCACTGTATGGTGACCTTACGCTGACTGCTAAGTTTAGAAAGTAGTGTCCTTAGAACTGGCAATTTCCCAGACAGGAGCGCCTCTATTACGGATTTTGCATCTGTCAAGATCACCACAGGTTGTGTACCATGGCTGGTATTTTGTAATTTCTCTGTGGCTCTCTCGATTGCCTCAATTTCAGCATCATAGTTATGGCAGTACTTTCCTGTTGGAACTCTGGCGGTGTCGCTAGTATTATTTGGGTATTCTATGTACACTCCCGCTCCTCCATTTCGAACAGCATTTTGTGCTGACCCATCTGTGTAGACTCGGATCCAGAGGTCCTATGGGTATTCATCATCAAGGAAGCTGAGAGTGGCTGTTCTGCGCTGTACACTGTTCCGTTCTTCCTTGTCCATGTTCATCTTTCCATGGAGTTCGCTCTGGAATAGTTGTTAGGGGGATACCAACTGTGGGCAGATCAGTGGTTTATCTGCAGAGTCGTTTGGCCTGGTGGATAAAACTACTTCTTTTCAACCGCCCCATAGCTAGGTTTTCAAATCAGTTCTTCATAGGCTGGCCTGGAAAGCTGAGGAACTTTTCTGCTTGTATTAGTGTTTTTGTATCTCTGCGTTCTCTTAGAGCTTGCGTCCTCCCCAACTATAGAACTGTTGCCCTGATCAGTCATGCAAGTAAAATTCTACTAAAAATCATAATGAGAAGACTTCGTAAGAAAATGGAAGAAGAAATTAACGTGGTAAGCTGGATTTAGACAAGAAAGAGAAACAAGAGATCACATTCTCAATGTGCGTTTAATAATAGAGAAGTGCAGAGATTTAATGTAAACATATTCTCATGTTTTGTGGATTATTCACAATTATTATTAGTATATTATTGACTGTGTACAACATCAGAAACTTTGCGAAATCATGAGGAATATGGGCTTTCCACCACATATAATACAACTCATAAGAATCCTCTATATAGACCAACAAGCAGCGGTTAGAATAGATGGCGAGACATCAGATTGGTCTGACATCAAGCAAGGAGTTCGTCAAGGATGTGTGGTGTCACCCTATTTGTTTAACCTGTACGCCGAAAATATAATGAGAAATGATGCCCTAAATATCGGTGGTCTTGACATAACAGAGATTCGGTATGCTGATGATACAGTATTGCTATCCACAACACAGACTGGTATAGAAAACCTAATAGCCTCAACCCAATTGAATAGTGAAAATCATAACTTGTATCTCAACATTGCACAAACAAAGATAATGCATACAGATAAAACCACTATGGAAAAAGAAATATATGTTAATGAGGAAAAATTGGAGGTGGTGGAAAATTTTGAATATCTTGGGTCATTGATTGCCAAAAACGGTGACACACTGAAAGAAATTAAACGACGACTATAAATTGCTCTTCAAAGACTAAAACAACTGAATAAATTATGGAATGGGACAGACAGAACTACAAAAATTTGATTTTTAAGAGCATGCATCTTTCCCATTGCAACATACGCCTGTGAGACCTGGACACTTACTAAACAAGCTGAGCAGCGCATAAAGGCCTTTGAATATAAATGTTATAGACGAGTTCTAAGAATATCTTGGGTAAAGAAAAGAAAAAATACATCAATACTTCAAGGGCTGAATATTGAAAAAGGTTGGCTATTAAAATCGATAAAACAAAGAAAATTGAAATATTTTGGTCACTTGAAACGTCACGAAAGTTTGAAGAGAACAATAATGGAGGGGTATATGCCTGGGAAGAGAAGAAGAGGAAGGCCAAAGAGAAGATGGGTGCAGGATGTGGCGGATGATCTCCAGAAGGGTGTATCGGACGCGGGACATCTTGCTTATGATCGAGAGATTTTCCGGAAGGTTGTTATGGGAGCGAGGTTCTGCAAGGGACATGCTACTGAATGAATTAATGAGTGTCAGTACTACACTGCGGTCATTGTTTGGTTTAAAATCAAAAGTTTATTTAACAATACATTTTAATTAGTTTCGAAAATCGCTATTAACGTAATTAATTTACAATTGTAACTGTTCTTCATAACCAGTTACTTAAGTTCAGATGCCAGTTTATCAATGTCTGGGCACAAATCTTTCGTGCCCAAAGTCATAAGCGCAGCTCGGTTACTGGCGGTGAGTCTGGAACGTTGCTTATTTTTTATAACGGTCATTGTGGAAAATGACTGCTCGCATCTGTAAATCGAACCAAAACGACTTATGTATCTCTAGGCGAATGAACGCAATTGTTCAAACTGTTCGACAGGCAATAATCGCCAGAATGAAATCAAATGATCAGCTGAAGGTGAAGCAGGCAGCTCCAGAAATGTACATCTCATTGCAGAATTGCATTTCAAATCAATTACTTCGTGCTGAAGGTTTTGCTATAATTGACAGAGCTTGGCATCAGGAAATACGAACGGATTTATGAAGAGGGCAACATTATCCTCCTTTATTGTGAACCCTTGAAATTCCGACTGAAAGATATCCAGAAAACTTTCAACTTTTACTTTGTACTGTAACAAGTCACATTTCTTTTCCACCACAAGCCTCTTCAGAGTTGGAAACGCCTTTATAGTCCCTTTAGTCAGCTGTCCGATAAACAGTCGTAGTCTCATTTTAAATGAAGAAATGTCATCGCACACATTTGTGAATAGTGTGTTTTTCCCTGGATATTTGGATATGGGATCTTCATAACGTTTCGTTGCGAACTGAACAGGCGCATTTGATCATATCTGAGCATAAAAACCGCGAGAAAGGTAAATTATCACACGCTGACGGGCGCATTTTTGAAATTATTAAAATATATTATATTAAATAACGAGGCCTTGCGTGCAACTTTCTGACAGCTGGCGGGCCACAAGTGGCCTGCGGGCAGTGGTTTGGGAACCTCTGGTTTAGAGCATACATGAGAGTATCAGCGAACCAAAACAAGGGCTACACAGCGCTGTCCACGACAGAAAAGGAATGCACCTCAAAAGAGATCGCTCTAGGATGGCCGAGGCTGAAGAGATAATCAAGCAGTTAGTTCTATATATTGGACGATCACAAACACGAAGGAGAATGGACTGGTATAAACATAGACATGCACAAACATGCTCAGATTGTCAATATACTAGGGAGTTTATTGCCGGAATTGGTCGAAAGTGATATAAAGGAACTGGTATAACTGCATTCACGGCCAGAAGACATCATCATTTGCACAGATGTGTCCGTTAAGCGTATTCCAAGGTCATTGTTGACCTACACTGCCTAAAGGTTAGGGAAAACTGTCAAAGAGGATAGCGTTATGTTCGAAACTACATCAAGCCTGACTGTGGAGATCACCGATTCACTTGCAAGGTCAGCAGAACAATCATCCACACAAGCGACAATCATTTGAAACGCCATGGACATGCTCTAAAAATGTCTCCCCGAATAGACAGCATTCTGGAGTCGCACTTGACATTGCTCACCTGTATGTACTTACCCGGACATGCCAGAGTTAAAGGCAATGAACGGGAAGGCCTGGGGCAAATTAAGCACCAATACAAACAGGAAGAATCATCGACAGGACTTATATAATCAGTTCAGTATGGACACGGCTGGCGGATACTTAGGCAGCTCTAACGCTAGTCTGGCCACACTAATTAGGAGTTAAGCCTGGTCAAGCACTCTAATGCTGTCTTCGAGTTCAAGAGAGGAGATATAATAAACTCCACATAACAATGGGCAGAAATACTCTGGCATGGCTGCGGCATCGGAAAACCGAGGACGCAAGAGAACTTCCAAAGTGCAGTGACGTCGTTCAGCGTAATATAAAATAACATTTCATTAAGCAAAGTCTTGCTGAGGAAAGAAGCTGTCTTTATCAGGGTCAACATTCAAATTATCGCGATTATTAGGCATCTCACGATGCGCCGGGTGATACATTGTTCTTCTGCCCGAATGCGGGGTGGTTTGTTGGTAGGCACACATAGCAGCGTTTTTGATGGATAAATGCAGCAAGTGATAAACATATCTCGAAGCTAGTAATCAAGGTACGAATGTACGGCAGAAGAAGTACACTCGGAAATTATGACCCGGGTGGACCCGCCCACAGAGAGTTACCAGAAGTTAAAGAGGCAAAAATACTCATGGAAAGGAGACTATTTCTGACGATCGGACGTATCCTATCTTGCTTCCTCAACGAGGAATTTTAAAATACTATTAGCAAATTCTTGGGCATGCTCAATTGCACCCCTGAATTTCCATTTACTTCCTGTTCGCAACGTTGGCTGGCAATCATTGACGTTCTGTTCTGAGGGCTCGCGTAACGTTATAGCCTTTCCGGCCTATACTGCTTCCCTTAAGTACGAGCTTTGCCTTTAAACATTACAGAGCTGCGTCCAAAGTTGCATTCCTAGTCACTTCGTCGTGGTTTTGTTGATTTTTCACGCTAAATCCTTTACTACAATTTTGCTTAAATCGCATATTAGCAGATGCAGATAAGAGGTTAGATATCAGTATAAATGGAAGCGACAGGTTTTGAATTTTCGAATCATTCTGTTCTTTTCTATAGCTTCTAAACATTACTCAAGTGCCTCACGAAACTATTGTACTACATTTCTGTTTGTTATCGAAACACTCTACCTCTATCAAGAATCTTTACCGATTCTTCAGTGACAATGAAGATTTGCCTTGAATTCCACTATGAATGCGAATGTTACCTGTTGCCTTTAATAATCGACACGTTTTTTTACTTCTGTGACATTAGCTCACTCTACAAATATCTATGATCCGATCCAGCTGTGAGAATATACGACGGGCATAGCTCTCCTCTGGTGCCAGAATGATTGTATTGTCCGTGAATGTCTTCACTTGCTACAATCTGAATTCTTCACTTACTGCAATTTGAATTTCCACTGAGTTTTGGACCTTGTTCATATCCTGCCTTCGTGTTCAAAATGACCTTCATCAATACAGATAATATTGTCGAAATTATATACCCCTCTGCTATCCCCACTTGGGAGTCGTTACATCTCGTCGTAAACATCGAAGTTGAGACGCATAGCCAGAAGAGTACAGCTTTATTATTCACTAATCTCATTAAATTTAGTCTCGAATAAGTTAGGAAATTTGAACAATGTTATAAGAGAAATGGAAAACATGAACATAAATATCCTAGGCATAGGTGAGATAAGGTGGCAGGGACAGGTTAAAATTATAACTGACAATCACAATAATTTATTCTCTAGAGGATGCACACGAAAAATGAGTATGACTATTATGTGAAAATAAACCAATCAAACAAACAAGCAAACAGCCAAGTCAATTAATTGTTACAGGTGCATTTCAGATAGAGTTATTGTGGTCAAAATCAAAGGCAAACCAATAGATATAAATATAATACAAGTATATGGACTAACAACAAGCAATAGCGACGGTAATGTCTCAAATTAGATCACAAGAAATAAAAATAATATAAGGAGATTTTAATGCAAACTTTCTGTTTTGTTTTGTTCGCATATCTTTTACAGGACATCGCTGTCAACATCAGTATCTTTCAGCTGATTGTTTATTTCTGGCAATATTACGCTCAGTAGTTTGCCATTGCTTTCTGAGCGACCGGCTAACAAACCCTGTAAGTTACCGACACGGAGAGAACCGCTACGATTCTCGCGCACGTCACGTTACTCACGAGAGTATACGGAATTACGGAGAAAGTCGTGTAACCTCTAGACCAGGGGACCGGCAATGCAAAAGTAGGAAATGGAAAATGGAGAATGTAGTGGGGAATTAAGGTTTAGGCACACACACACACACACACACACACGCGCGCGCGCACACACAAACACACACGTGAGAGGAGAGAAACTAGCAGAATGGGCAAATATAATTTCTGTCTGTTTGTCTGTCTGTCAGTCTGTCTGTCTGTATGTTAGGTGCGGGATATGTGAGTTGACGGGGAGATGTGTATGTGCGTGGGGGATGTGTGGCTGAGGAATGTGTGTTTGGCTGGGTGGATGGAGGTGTGTGGGTGGAGGAGGATATGTGGATGAGTGATTGTTGGTGGATAATGGGACGGGTAGAGGATATGTGAGTGGGTGGGAAGATGTGTGTAGGTGGGTGGATGTGTGTGGGTGGGGGATGTGTGGGTTGGGGAATGTATGTGTGCTTGGGGCGTGGGTGGATGGGATGTGTGGTGGGTGAGAGGTGTGTGTGGGTGAGGAGATGTGTAGGTGTAGGGATGTGGTGGATTGGTGGGGGAATGTATGTGTTTGTGGGTTATGTGTGTGGTTGGGTGGAGGAGTTGGAGTGAATGGGGGATGTGTGGGTGGGTGGTGGATGTGTCACATAACATAGTAATATGCATTGTTTATGTTTACAAAAATCATGTGGCAATGTTTTTTCCTATGCACTGTTGATGAAAGAAAGATGAGTGATTGGAAGGGCCAAATGTAAGACGGGCCTGCGTGCCCAATTTGTTACCCTTTGAAAATAAAGTTCCCTGGAATGCTACCTGGTCAAACAAGCACGCAAAAGCTGGATGTGTTGGCCTACGGGTTTCGGCCCAAGGGTGCATAACAGACACACCGCAATCACATCTGAAAAAACACTCCGGATGAACGCAAAGAAGAAGAAGAAGAAAAAAAAAAAGTCTGTTCGTTCGTTCGTTCGTTCATTCGTTCGTTCGTTCGGTCTGTCTGTCTGTCTGTGTCTGCCTGCCTGCCTGCTGCCTACATTGTATGTATGTATGTATGTATGTATGTATGTATGTATGTATGTATGTATGTATGTATGTATGTGGGTGGGTGGGTGGGTGGGTGGGTGGGTGTGTGTGTGTTTATGTTTGTATATATGTATGTAATCAGACTCTTCCTTCACAATTCTCCCTCCGGTCTGAGCCTTAAAGGCTTCACACTTCTCACTCTTCGAACGACCAACCCATCTGCGTAAACGACAGCATCACCCTCTAAAAAATTCTCGAAGATCAGAGCCTGTACTTCCGCCTCCACAACAGCTGGATTTTCTGTGCATTTTCTGGCTAGTTGGATGCAAACTGATAAGGACGGACAAAACTGTGTTGGTACTTGTACCCACTCCTCGCCAGGTCCTAAGTCCTCAAGTGAACACACCTGCTGAAGAATGACTTCGGCTTGACCTATCCACGATTTTCTTCTTTAACCTGCTGCCCTTTAAATGTTTGCATATCCTTTACAGGACATGCTGTCAACATCAGCATCTTTCAGCTGATTGTTGATTTCTTGGCAAGATTATGCTCAGTAGTTTGCCATTGCTTTCTGCGCGATCGGCTCACATACCCCTAAGTTATAGACGCTGTTAGAACCGCTACCGGTTCTCGCCGTCGTCAAGTTACTCACGAGAGTATACGGGATTACGGAGAAAGTCGCTAACACCTAGGCCAGGGAGACCGGCTGCTGCCCTGTACCTTCTTAATTTCTTTATGCAGTGGATGTTGTGTGTTTGCGTTGACTCTGGGGTAGGCACGTGCTCTGCAATTTTGTATTCTGTCCCCCTTTGTTGGGAAACCAAGAAGGTAGCGCATCGCCCTGCACGGTGTATCTATGGTACATCCAAGAATAATACGCGTAGCTTCGTTCTGTATTCTTTCCAACCTTTCCATCTGCTTATGGTTCAGTGTCAGGATCGTCATCGCATACTCAAAAACAGAAAGGACCAGACCCTCGTAAAGACGACATAGATGTCGCTGCTCGCAGTTTTCCGCCACCATCACACGCATCGCAGCTAAACCCCTCTTGGCCTCTGTTATTACCTGGTCTATGTGCTCATTATAAGCAAGGCTTCGATCAAATCGTATCCCCAGGTAATTCATTGCCTGCGTTTTTTCCAGTCTCTGAGCACAGTTTTACAGTTGGTGATGGAGTTTTGACAATATGGTTATTCAAAGAGAACCAAGTCACTGCTGCCTTCGTTGGGTCGACCATCGCCCCAACTTCAACACACCACGTGCTTATGCGATTGAGTTCTGTATTCATATTCTAAAAAGTTAGGTAAATTACATATCCTTTACGGGACGTCGCAGTGAACACCAGCATTTTTTGCTATTGTGATCTCTTGGCAAGTTTACGTTTGCCATTGTTTTCTGAACGACCGGCACCCATACCATTACGTAAAAAAACGCAAGACGGTCTGCTGCCAAATCGCCCACAGCTGTTTCGAACGCTGTATGCGAGATTACGAAATGCGTTCCTTCTCCACGGAGCCGGCTACAAAGCTTCTACTCAGATTAATAATGAGACGAACCAGAAGGAAATTAAAAATGGAAATTGGCGAAGAACAATGTGGATTGTGAAAGGAAAACTTACAAATAATGCAATATACTCGTTCATCTCATCTCATCTCATCTCATCATGCTCCTCTTGTACCTTGCGGTGTCGAGGTAAAGTATAAACAGCGGAAAATTGCCCGATTATGGGCTTCATGCATCGATATTCCCATGGACTCTGCTATTCCCTCCGTCCAACGTTTACGTGGTCGGCCGCTTCCTCTGTTTCCATCTGGTCTGTACATCATTGCTTGTTGTGGTATGCTGTTGACTGGTAACCTACTTGCATGGCCAAACCATTTGACTTGTTGCTTTCTAATTCTCTGGGCTAAGAGCTTGCGAACGCGGTTTGTGAGCCCGTATACCCGGGTTCGAAACACAGCGGTGCTGGTTTTTTCGAAAAAGGTATAGAGGCCGGTCGTTCAGAAAGCAATGGCAAACTACTGAACGTAACACTTGCCTAGTACATCAACAGCAGCTGAAAATGCTGGTGTTGACTGCAACGTCCCGTAAGGGATACGCAACACAATTTTCTTTTCTAATAAAATCTAGTGCTGCTATAACCCCCACTTTAGTCCTGATTTCTTCATTTCTGATCTTATCTCTTCTTCATACGTTGAGTATTCTTCTCAGGAATCTCATTTCTGTTGTGATTTTTCTTTTCTCTTTTTCTGTCATTGTCCAGGTTTGGCATTGGTAGCATAGAGGTGGTAGGAAGATTGTGTTGTAAAGTGCTTTCTTAGTAGTTATTGATACATGTTTGTTCTTTAGTATTGGTGCCATCTGTCTAATGAGTTGGTTTGCCTTATTGCATCTATTTTCGATCTCGTCTTCTGATCTGCCATTTGATGTTATTATACTTCCTAGGTACTTGAAACTCTTTACTTGTTTCAAGGGATGTTCGTTTAGGTGAATTGTTGTTGTATTTTCTTCTTTAGTTATAGTCATTACCTCTGTTTTGCTTGTGCTAATTTTCATGTTATGTTCACTACACATTTCGTTTAGACTATTCATGTGGTCTTGTAATTCAGCTTCTGATTGTGCTATTAGTGCTTGGTCGTCCGCAAACAGGAGTTCTCTAATGGTTAGATTTGCAGATTCTTCTTCTTCTTCTCGTCATGCGGTATTCATGCAGTCTCTGTTTGGCTGGTTTCTTTACATCATCATCATCAAGTGCCGTGCCAGCTGGCGTAGGCGTTCATGGATCTCCACAGATCTCGGTCTTTGGTTTTCTGGATCAACTCTGCTGCTGATATTCCTCCATGCCACCGTCTCAATCCATCTAGCATCATTTCTTTTGGTCTGCCTCTTTCTCTCTTCCCCTCGATCTTTCCAGTTGTTACGATGTTCTCCAATGCCTCTCTTCTCATCACGTGACCGAAGAAAGATGTTTGTCTCTGTCTTATTGTTGTATATAATGTTCAAGTTTCATTAGCCTGTTTCAGGCAATCATCGTTAGTTACTCTGGCAGTCCAAGGAATTCGCAACATTCGTCTCAGGAACCACATCTCTTATGATTCTAATTTCTTCTTACTTTGTTCATTTACATTCCAAGATTCACTGCCATACAGCAAAACTGGTTCTACATAGCATTTCAGCACTCTCTTTCTTACATTCAGTGATAGTGACTTATTGCACAAGATACTCTTCATTTTCTGAAATGCGGCTTTTGCCTGCCATATTCTGCTCCTAATCTCTGTTGTACATCTTTCATCTGATGTTATAAATGCCCCTAGGTATCTAAAATTATCCACTTGGTTAAGGATTTTTCCTTCTATTTCTATGTCACATTTTGGTGTCACCATTTTCTTTGATATTACCATTGTTACTGTTTTCTTGATATTCAAGGAGAGTCCTTTCCTTGCACTCTCTGTTACTACAACGTCTAATAATTGCTGTAGGTCTGTTGAATTATCCGCCACCAATACTGTGTCATCTGCATAGCGTATATTATTTATATTATAACCTCCAACTAGTATTCCTGGCATCTCTTTGATCTCTCTCATTATTACTTCGCTATACAGGGAGAAAAGATCTGGTGACAAGACACACCCCTGTCGTACTCCTAGCTTTATCTGTTCGTAACTACCCTCTTTATTTCCCATTTTAATTGCTGCTACTTGGTTCCAGTAAACATTCTTTATTATTCTTAAATCTTTTCCATCAATGTTGATATCTTCCAACATTTTAATCAGTTCATCATGTTTTACTTTATCAAATGCCTTAGTATAATCTATGAAGCACAAATATATGTCTCTCTGTTTCTCTATTGACCTTTCTATTAGTGTCCGTAATGTTTAAATTGCATTGTTTGTGCCGTTCCACAAATCCATAATGTTCTTCACTAATTTCCATTTTTATTTTCTTTTTGTTTCTTCTCATTATGATTCTGAGTAGAAGCTTAGTGATATGGTTTATGAGGTTAATTGTACGACAATCTTCACAATCAATTGCTCCTGGTCTTTTTGGTATAGTTATAAATACAGATTTCAGCATATCACTGGGTAAATATCCACTACTGTAAATATCATTCAACATTTTGGTTAATATATCTACTCCAAATTCTCCCAACACTTCTAATTCTTCTATTGTGATTTCATCTGGCCCAGCTGTTTTTCCTTTCTTCATACGTTTCATAGCGTCAGCGACTTCTTCTTTCAGAATAGGTGGACCTTCTAAGTTACTATCTTCTGTTAATTCTTCCCTTTCTCCGTCATATAATTCTCTTATATACTCATTCCACCTCTTCATTATAGCACCTTCCTCTAATAATATCTTTCCTGTTTTTGATTTCAAACACCCTGTATTTATTCTCATTTTTCTTCCTGTAAGCTCACTGATTTGTCTGTACATATTTTTTGTATCATTAATGGAATTTAATTCAATTTTTTTGCATTGCTCGTTTAACCAACTTTCTTTAGCCTTCCCATATTTATCTTTTATTTCTTTATTTATCTTAGCGTATTCTTGTTTGTCATGTTTACTCTGTTTTCTTTTGTCCATCAGTTTTAAGATTTCTTCATTCATCCATTTTTTTCTTAGCTATTTTGCCTCTCTCCGGTAATACTTCTTTGCTAGTTTAATTAATGGAGTCCCTTAACATTTCCCATTGTTCATTTATATTCTGTATTTTAGCTATCGCATTGTACCTATTTTTCACAGTCACTCTGTATTGTTCTTGCAGTTCTTTATCTATTTTCAGAACCTCTTTATTAAGTCTCATGTTCTTAACCATTTTCTTTACATATGTTGTCTATATATGTTATAAACAAGAAAGGGGACAGGACACAACCTTGTCCTACTCCAGATCTTATGGTGAAGGGTTCTGAGTGCCCTCCAGTTGCTCTCACTATGCATTCACTGTTGTTGTATAAGCTTCTACACAGGTTTTTAGATGTGTACTCACTCCACATTGTTTAAGGATTTCATTCAGCTTGTTTCTACCTACTCTGTCAAATGCCTTTTCTTGGTCGACAAAGGCTAAGTAAAGTGTTTCATTGAATTCGATTGATTTTTCTATAAGTTGTCTAATATACACATTACGAACACTATTATAAAGATCAATCAAGAAACTGAAAGACACATATTCGTGCTTCATAGATTATACCAAGACATTTGATAAAGTAAACCATGATGAACTGATTAAAATGTTGAAAGATATCAATATTGATGGAGAAGAGCTCAGAATAATAAAGAATATTTACTGGAATCAAGTATCGGCAATTAAGATGGGAAATAAAGAGGGAAATTATGATCAAATACAGGCTAGGAGTACCACATGGATGTGTTTTGTCATCCGATCTCTTCTCTCTATATACCGAAGCAATAATGACAGAGATTAAGGAGAAGCCAAAAATGTTAATCGGCAGTTATAATGTAAACAATCTACACTATGCAGATGACACAGTTTTCATGTCGGATAATGCAATTGATCAACGACAATTGTTGGGCACTATAGTAACAGACAGTGTACAGAAAGGACTTTCCTTGAATATCAAGAAAACAGTAACAATGGTGATATCAAATAAAATGGTAACACCAAAGAAAATGGTAACACCAAAATGTGACATGACATAGAAGGACAAAATGCTTAATCAAGTGAGTAATTTTTAATGCCTAGGTGCAGTTATAACAGCAGATGGAAGATGCACAACAGAGATTAAGAACAGAATAGGGCAAACGAAAGCTGCATTTCAAAAAATGAAAATTATCTTAAGCAATTAGTCATTATCAATGAATGTAAGAAAGTGAATGCTAAAACGCTATATAGAATATGTGTTGTTGTATATTGAAAATATTTTCAGAAATATAGAAGATATGGAAGGAATAAACTTTGGGGGAAGATACATCAATAACATTAGATATGCAGATGATGAACAGGACCTGCAAAATTTAGTAGATGCGGTTGTTACACACAGTGAACAACTGGGGTTAGATATGAATATTAAGAAGACACAGATTTTGGTCGTCACTGGGAAAACGGAAATACCACAATGTGATATACGAGTAAATGGGCATATTCTTAAGCAAGTGATTTATGTACAGTCGGCACAGTCATAACATCTGATGGGAGATGCCTTGAAGAGATTAGAACAAGAATTGCCATTGCGAAGGTAGCAAGATGAAAAACATACTGACCAATAAAAAGATATCAATTGAAACGAGAAAAAGATTGTTGAAGTGCTACATAGAACCTATACATTTGTATGGATGTGAAGCGTGGACAATAAGCAGTCAAGTTGAAAAACATCTGATGGCTGTGGAAATGTGGTTTCTGAGGAAAATTTAAAGAATACCATGGACAGACAGAAAAACCAATGAACAAGTCCTTCAAGAAACAAATGAAGATCGTAAACTGATTAGAAACATTAGACGTAGACAGTCAAAATTTTTTGGGCATGTTATGAAAAGAAATAAATTTGAAGAACTTGGTGACGACTGGCAAGATCGAAGGGAAGAGACCAAGTGGAAGACCGAGAAGTAAATACCTGGATGGCTTGGCCACGTGGCATGGTTGTCGTGTATTATTTTAATGTCGTCCCTGGGGTGAGGGGAATCAACATCGACATCCTTTTAACACCATTTCACTATCTTGAGGGTCTTCTTGATTTCTGTCCACAAAACCCCGTCGATCTCTGGATCCCTCCCTCTTTCTCTCTTTTTCTACTGTATCAAGCCCCCTCTCGTTCTTTTCCCAAAACACACTAAACAACTTGCTCTAACAAAACAACAATTTAGTTTAATAGAGAAAAGTGTCGTGTATGTGCAAAGTGTATGAGTAGAATGTCTGTCGTATAATCTAGTGTGTATGCAGAATCAGACCGAACAGCCAAGGAGCCCAGTCTGCTTCATCATCGTACTGGCCATACCACAACACCATATCAGGGACAGAAAACCTCACCCAAGTGATGTGTCTCTAAGGCCAAGTGTCGACTTCTTCAGATAGCTCGTGAAAACTCCAGATGCTTGGTCTTCAATAGTGGAAACAGTCCAATATTGATCTTCATTCTAACATACACAGTGTAACTACTCTGTTCATTAATGTTCTGCGTTCAGAGAATCTTACAACTATTGTTACTGTCACTTTGGAAAAACCTAAATGTTCGTATTTAACTTTTTGCAAGATTTCCCTAATGTTCATACACAATGTTACTGTTCCAGGTAGTTATTGTTACTAGTGTTCCTGGTACAAGGGTTATTTTCAGTGTCCTGAATCTAATGTGATGTAACTATAACTTAATAAACACATTTATAAACATCATTTCCTGCTCAGCAGAGGCCAGGTTCCTGCAGACCATCTGGGTTATGGAACCAGTGCAAAAGCCTCTCAGTACACTCTGCCTTCAATACTAGAGCCATCACTTTCTATGACTTTGTTGCTTCTTGGTAGAATAACGTAGAACATTCGAATGGAACCATATAGTTATTCCTGTTGTAGATGGAGACTATGAAATCACAGACTGGATCGATGTCCGCCGATAATTATCAACAATAGACACTATAGTCTCTCTCTAAAAAAAAAAAAACAAGGAATATTGCACATATCCGTAGCACTTCACAACTCTCGGTCAACTAACTCAAAGTTGTTTATCTCAATCGTATTTATACTTGGAATAAATGACGTCACAAAACTGTCTAGACGCTAGACCGTCTAGAATCTATTTCTCTCTCCTGTTTTAGACTGGGTGGAAACAACCCGCCGTCTATTTTGCATTCAACTGGGGACCTGTTTCTCGTACAACAAAAAGTCTTGCCCTCCTGTGAACCAGAGAATAATTTCCCTACAACACAAGATCTAACCGACCTCTGTGCAGACATTCCGTCTATCACTTCAAAGGCTGGCTGCCGCCTTGCAGATGGATGGCGCTAGAGTCCCTTCTCAAGCAACTACATATTAAAGCATGCCGACTGTGTGTAGACATTTGGGGCGCCTTTCTGTCATCGATCGAAACCTGCAAGTTTTTTAATGCGACAATGGTCGAGACAGGAACACAGAGCTGATCCACGACTCTGGTGATCGAGTGAGATGGCAGAACATGACCGCCCATGCTTATCGATCGGCATGGCACATGATGGATGGATGGTTGTTGTATGGCAGTGAATTTTGGAATGTAAATGAACAAACTAGGAAGAACTTGGAAGAAACAGAGATGTGGTTCATGAGACGAATGTTGCTAATTCCTTGAACTGCCGAGTAACTAACAACGATTGCCTGAAATTGGCTAATGACACTAGAACATGATCCATCCATCCATCCATCATGTGCCATGCCGGTAAGCGTGGGCGGTCATGTTCTGCCATCTCACTCGATCACCAGAGTCGTGGATCAGCTCAGTCCCTGGTTGGTGAACTGGATAGCGGCCGTCCTACATTCTCGTCGGATTGCTCTCCGTCTGGGTGCATGAACCTCAGAGCCACATCATCCATCATCAGAACATGATACGCAACAGCAAGATGTGGACACCAGGGATACAGTTAGAAAGAAGTTATCTGGCATCATAAAGAATATGCCTTATGAAGACATCATATGAGTTGAAGATGTTAAACATATTTTGAAAAAGGAAAAAGACACGGCACCAGGGTCTGATGGGGTCAGATATGGCCACATGAAGTATAAACCTCGTAACCGGTCCCGCGTAATCCCTGGGATAGCTTAAGATTCCATTTGTTACGCTCCAGACCCATAGCAACTGACATAGCCTCGAAGCGTTGAAGATACTGGTCAATCTTCTCTTTGTCCTCCTCGTAGACCGCTAAAGGAAACTTCATAGCATGGTACCCATGTCCACCTACTGGTGTTGATCCTGAGATGGAGGAACCTCCAACTGCTCCCTCAGTTTCTCCATTAGATTGACTCTTGAGCTCGAGTTCCCGCATCCGGTACTCGTGCTCCCTCTTCTGTGCTTCTTGTTCAGCTTCTAATTTCCTAGCTGCTTGTTCAGCTTCCAATTTCCTAGCTGCTTGCTCAGCTTCCAATTTCTTAGCTGCTTGCTCAGCTTCCAATTTCTTAGCTGATTGCTCAGCTTCCAATTCCATCCTTCTCAATTCCAGCTCGGCCTTTCGATCTTCCCTTTCTGCTTGACGATACTCTCTCTCCACTTCCTGTATGTAATCCGTTAGAGCAGGCCCCGACAGTCCCATGTCTTCCCCCTTTGCCCTTAATTCTAACGTGGTAAGTTTAGGGGTGGCCATTATACAGAGAGGTAAGCTAGCAGGTCGAGTACAATATAACTGCAAATTACTATATGAACAAGTACTATAAATCTAGATATTACTACAAACCGCACATTCACTCAGTGACAAGAGTAGAATCAGGACCACAGACCTATGCAGACGTGTGAAGTGTGAACAGGTAAGATATTAATTAGTCCTAACCCCTATCCACATTCACTCTAGCTGGATTCTCCAAAATGATATCTCCCTCTTATAACTAAGGATCCCGTGTCCAAAGACCCCGTTGTCAGAAGATCCCACTGTCAAAGGTTCCTGTTTGCAGGAGATCTTGCTGTCAAAGGATTCCGTTTACGGGAGATCCCGCTGTCCAAGGATTCCGTTTACGAGAGATCCCGCTGTCCAAAGATCCCGTTTACGAGAGATCCCGCTGTCCAAAGATCCCGTTTACGAGAGATCCCGCTGTCCAAAGATTCCATTTACGAGAGATCCCGCTGTCCAAAGATCCCGGACGAGCCCCCAATAATGTCGTGTCCTCCTTTACAGTGTCGTCCCTGGAGTGAAGAGAGTCGACACCCACATTATAATATTTTTTTCCTCTCAATATTCTGGAGAATCCACCAGCTTCCGTCCAACACACTCCATCAGCCTATGGACACCTTTTCCTATCACTCTCTCACTGTCGTACTATGCCCCCTTCTCATACTTCCCCAACGCAACATACTCAACAACTCTTGCTTCTAAAGATTAATAAAGATTAATTTATTAAAAGAAAAGTGTAACGTATATGAGACGTGTATGTGAAGAAAATGTGTGACGTGTTCTATAAAGTGTGTAGAATCGGACTCTCAGACAACAACCCAGTCAGCTGATCCCAGCAAGGATAGACCACAGCACGTTACGTCAGAACATGTACTTCTCACCCAGTGCCGAAACCATCTTGCCGGATACTGATTTGCCTCTGTAGACCTCTGGTAATCCCATTTCATGAACATCCGAAATAGACACCGGTGGTATTAACAGTTAATCATGGACCGGTTGCACTCTACACAATGTCCGTTCCTATCGTTCATAAAAAAATGCACAAGTCCTTTGTAGTGTGTACACAGATTAATGTTAATTGTTACTGTACTGGATCCTCCCTCGTGTCTATCTAGCCTCAAGTATCAAGTCTTGTGTTCTATTACACGAGATTATATCACACTATGTAATTATTAGACTTAATGTTTTCAGTTCGTTACTACTGTCTGATGCTGTGTGGTGCATCAGTACGCATCACTCTCTTTGGTGAATCAACTTCCTTCTAGCTTTAGTTACGTTCTGTATGCAACTTTATTGATTGTTGAACTGGTGTTCTTCCGAATGGGATTGGATTCTTTCCCAAAAAACTTGTTGAGTTTCCTTGGATCTGGTAGGGAACCTAGGATAGAAACAACACATCTGGTGATAGTACTAGTCACTGATCCTTTCGGCTGAGTGTAAGCCTATCACCTTGCTTAATGATCTTTAGCTAACTAGACTTAGTCATAGAGCAGATTAGCTACCCACCTAGAGCCGAATCAGGCTATGACAAAGGAAAAATCAGCAAACAGAATGCGGAACCCCGCCCACCAGGGACACCTACGGGAAGATCCCAATTATCCCTCATTACTAAATTCTCAACTAGTAAAGCTTATCAACACTTCACTAATCTATTCTTAACTAGCAGAGTTAATATCACTATTCTACTCTAACTAGTTTCCACTAACAGTGCTAATCATCACACTATAGTTTAACAAGGCCACAGTCTATATTAATAAGAACTAATATTATAATAGGTTATACCTTAAATGGCACTACTGCAGTCCTATCAATCATATCTACATCTGCCATTATAGGCACGTGTAAAATTAAGTCACTAATTAACACACTGTAGATATTATTTCCACTAAGCACTGCAGTGCCCTGGCACTCCGACTAGAGCATTTTCAAGTCCCCCTAGTTGGTCCCAACTCGGGTTTATATGGCGACCTACCAAAGTTGGCCACGTGACGTTATCCTTTATGCCCCCACACAGGTGGCACAGTGGCAGATCATCCCCTGTCAGGGATCCATCCTCCCTGGCTCCATTAATGTTAGATTTGTCATCACTGGTTGAGACATCCAAAACACGCCAGCGAGTTCCTGTATACTCCCAACACAGTTGCCAGTAACCAGCCGTCAATCTTCTTGATGTTCCGGAACTAAGACTTGACAGATGCACTGTTTTCTCCCTAGTCGGGCACTTCCGACCTGTTGATAAACTGTCAATCTTCTGTTCAGTGGTGAAAATCCCAGCAGCCATTTCGCCTGATGTCCGGAACTATAACTGACAGACAGGGCCGTTCCATGTACTGAGCCGGGCAAGGCTATGTGATTCTAAATGTTTATAAACTGCCAACGCGGTGTATCCATTCATTCTCACTCACCACCAAATGTGTATATGTGCTGCCCCGATGTAACCCGTGCAGCTGTGTTTACTCTGTTAGTACGACTGTTGTGGCCTAGAAAATATACGCCAAGCAAATATCGGTATTATCATTATCTGGTTAACTCATGGCGATCTCGTGACATAGGCCCCCTTTTAAGAGAGTAGTCCATCTCACTCTTCTCCACCATGAGTTAAATCCAGATGATTCATTCTTCTTCTTCAGGAGCTGCGTGTCTTGACAAGAAGTCCGCTCCAACATTTTCCTTCCCAGGAATGTACTCTACTGTGAAATTATACGGTTGAAGTAACAACGACCACCGCATCAAACGTGCGTTGAGCTTCTGAGAAGTAGCCAGGAACATCAGGGGTTGATGATCCGACTGGACTCGAAACTTAACTCCATACAAATATGGCTGAAATTTTTGCACTGCCCATACGAGGGACAAGCACTCCCTCTCGACGGTTGAATAATTCCTCTCCGCCTGTAGAAGTTTCTTACTTGCGTATGCCACAGGTTTCAAAACCGAAGCATCGTCTTTTCCTTCCTGTAACAAAGCGGCTCCAATTCCAATCGCACTTGCATCCGTTCTCAACACAAATTGTTTGGAAAGGTCAGGGAGCTGTAATACAGGTTTGCTGACTAAGGCCTCCTTTAACTGACTATAGGCATTCTCACATTCTGGTGTCCAAATGATTTGATCCGGGAATCCCTTTTTCAAGGTTTCCGTCAACGGAGCTCCCAATTCCGTGAAATGTGGGATAAATTTGTGGTAGAACCCACACAACGAGAGAAAAGATCGCACATCCTTCTTCGTTTTTGGCCTTGGTGCATTTCTGATTTTCTCCAGGTTCTTCTCTTCTGGAACAATGTGTCCTGGAGTGATGGTGTGACCTAGAAATTCCAGAGTCTGGTAACCAATCATGCACTTGGTTGGACGAGCAGTAAGCCCTGCTTCCTTGAGCCTATTAAACACTCTCTCCAAGGATTGTAAGTGGTCATCCAGGCTGTCACTGGAAATCAGAATATCATCCATGAATGAGATGATGGACGGATCCTGTAACGGATCTAGTAAAGTCCTCATCATACGTGTAAACACACTAGGTGCATTGCTGAGTCCAAAGGGCATGACCTTGAATTCGTAGTGTCCACTGGGTGTACTGAAGGCTAACAGTGGTTGAATCTCCGGTTTGACTGGTATCTGATAGTACCCCCGACTCAGATCCACCTTTGAAAAGTACCGAGCCTTATGGAGCCTAGCGAATAACTGAGTTGGATTCGGCAAAGGTTCCACCTGAAATTGTGTGTGACTGTTCAGAAGTCGGTAATCTATACACAACCTGTGTTCTCCACTTGGTTTGCGTAACAAAACTACCCCTGCATTGTATGGGGATGTGGATGGTGCAATCACGTCATCCTCCAGCAGTTTCCGTATTTCCTCCTCCAGGGCCTTTTCTTTAGAGAATGGCACTGGGTAAACCTTTTGGCGAACAGGCTCCGGTGTGGTCAAAGTCATCTCGAACTCAACCAACCTCGTTCGTCCTGGTTTATCAGTCAGTATCTCCTTATGAGACTTGAGAACCTGGGTTATCCTATCCCTCTCCTGGGAGGTCAGATCAGGGTTCACTTGCACATCCCTATAGGTTTCCTGGTGCTCCAAGGGATATTCCCTGCCCTCGCTGGTTCCCACTTCTGTCTCCACTGCAACTGCCATTGCCATGAGGTGAGCTGCCGTGTCTCCGGGTCTCTCTTCGTATTTCCGCAAGAGATTGATATGGAAAATCTTCGACTTTCCCCGGATCCGGATCTGATAGTTGGTTCTGGATATTACCCTTTCCACGGGAAATGGTCCTTGCCAACCTATCTCCAGTTTGTTGTTTCCCGTTGGGAGTAGCAACAAGACTTTGTCTCCCACCTCTAGAGATCTTTCTTTAGACTTACGGTTGTAGTAAGCCGCATGTCTTTTCCTGGCCTTTTTCAAGTTTTGATTTGCCAGAGTCCATCCCTTGTGGAGTTTTTCTATAAGTTCCTCCACGTATTTATAGGATGAGATCACTTCTTCTGACGTCCCCTCTTCAGTCCAACTCCTCAACATGGCTTCCAACGGTCCTTTGATTGGACGACCAAACAGCAACGTAGCGGGTGGTAGTCCTGTTGAGCCATGAGGAACTTCCCGATAGGCAAAGAGTGCTGCTGGGATATATTCATCCCACCTATCAGGTTTTTCCTGCGCTAGTTTCCTGAGCATTGTCATCAACGTGCCGTTGAAACGCTCTACTTGTCCATTGGCTTGAGGGTGGTAAGGGCTGGTATGTATGTGGTTAGAGTGAAACACCCTAAATACCTCCTCCGTGAGTTTTCCACAAAACTGAGATCCATTGTCCGTCAGAATTTGATCCGGAAAGCCTAATCTGGTAAAGGCCTCCATCAGTGCGTCCGCCACTCTTTTCGAGTCAATCGTGGTCAACGGTATAGCCTCACCCCACATTGTACAGCAATCCACCATTGTGAGTATATACATGTTCCTCTTCCTAGTCCTGGGAAGTGGACCCACGATATCGATGGCTACCCTCTCGAAAGGAGAGTTCATGATGGGCATCTCACCCAACACCACCGGTGCTGTCCAGTGTTTCGGTGCCACCCTCTGGCACTCAGGGCATGACTTCACATACCGACGCACATCATCTGTCATTCCCGGCCAATAGTAGTGGCAGGAAATCCGCTGCATGGTGGCGGCAATACCCATGTGTCCACTAAAGGAGATGGTATGCCCCATATGAAGAATCTGGGACCGGGGAGCTTTCGGGACGACCAACTGACCGTATAGGTTGTCTCCCCTTCCTGCTCTCCTGTAGAGTATCCTATTCTTCATGTAGTACTGCCCCCGTCCTGGTGGATCAGCACTTTTCTGCAGCTTTCTGTAGCAAGGACGTAAAGTATCATCCTCACTCTGGGCAGTTCGTAGCTCCCCCGGCATTGGGTTAGTCACAATTGCGTCTGCCTCTTCCGTTTTCGTCTGAGAGCGAGTCTGCATTGCTCCCATATGGATTGGCTCCCTGGGCATTCCCAGAAAGACATACCGGCAACCTAGGATGACTGGGAAAATGGGATCGGTCAATACAGCGGCCTTGATGGTGCCGGTGACGTACCTTGACCGAATCTCCACATTAGCAATGGGCAACTTCATGGTTACAGCACTCTTCTGTGCAGGCTGTATATCCAATGTCTCACCTGTAAATTGTTCTGGATGTACCAGATCCGCAGAAATCACGGCCTCCCCGTCCAGTCCTGTGTCGTATAAACACTCCACTTGACGACCGTTAACCTCTACCAATTCCACTACAGGTGGTTTTTCCTGGTCTGGAGTCTCTTCCTCGGCCTCGACCTGTTCGGTGGGCTCCACCTTAGGTTTTCCTGAGCACACGACGAATTGAGTGTCTCCTGACTTTCCCCTGCAGTCAATAGCATTGTGCGTGTTTGACTTGCATTGGTTGCACCATTTCCCTGTCCCAGATTTTCTATTGTCGGACTTGAGTGAGCTCTCCTGGTGGTGAGCTTCCTTGTTGACCTTGGCATTTTCCGTGACAACCTCCTTGGAAGTCACTTGACATGCTGCGAAGTGAGGGTTCTTAGCCTTCGATTTGCAGTCCCTCGTATTGTGAGAGGGTGACTTACAAATTGAACACCACTTCTCCGACCACGGTCGTTTTGGTGTAGAGCTTGAAGTGCTCTTGCTTCCCTCCTTCTTCTTCTCTGAACTATCCTCTGATTTTTGCACATAAGGTTCCCACTTTTTTGTTCCTGAGTTTTTGGTTTTCTTCTTGTCATGTTTCTCTTGACTTTTGGAGTTGGTGGAAAGGTTTTCCCCTGCCTCCCCATGTACCTCGACGAACCGTTCTGCTAATTTAGTCACGAGGTCAATACGTTCCGCTCCTTGTTCTCCCAGGAACGTCCTGAGAGGTTTAGACATTTGCTTCTTCAGCTGGTCGACCACCATGAGCTCTTCCAGACTCTCATAGTCATGTGCGAACCCAGCCAAATCCATCCACTTGTGGAGATAAGATTTTAGACGCAAACTGTAGGCGGCAAACAACTCCCCCGGTTCTCGTTTCGCTGCTCGAAATTTTTTCCGGTAGGTATGTGACGTAACCTCGAATCGTTTCAGCAGAGCCGTCTTTAACTCGTCATAATTGTTCTCATGTCCTGGTGGCAGGCGAGTATAAACCTCGTAACCGGTCCCGCGTAATCCCTGGGATAGCTTAAGATTCCATTTGTTACGCTCCAGACCCATAGCAACTGACATAGCCTCGAAGCGTTGAAGATACTGGTCAATCTTCTCTTTGTCCTCCTCGTAGACCGCTAAAGGAAACTTCATAGCATGGTACCCATGTCCACCTACTGGTGTTGATCCTGAGATGGAGGAACCTCCAACTGCTCCCTCAGTTTCTCCATTAGATTGACTCTTGAGCTCGAGTTCCCGCATCCGGTACTCGTGCTCCCTCTTCTGTGCTTCTTGTTCAGCTTCTAATTTCCTAGCTGCTTGTTCAGCTTCCAATTTCCTAGCTGCTTGCTCAGCTTCCAATTTCTTAGCTGCTTGCTCAGCTTCCAATTTCTTAGCTGATTGCTCAGCTTCCAATTCCATCCTTCTCAATTCCAGCTCGGCCTTTCGATCTTCCCTTTCTGCTTGACGATACTCTCTCTCCACTTCCTGTATGTAATCCGTTAGAGCAGGCCCCGACAGTCCCATGTCTTCCCCCTTTGCCCTTAATTCTAACGTGGTAAGTTTAGGGGTGGCCATTATACAGAGAGGTAAGCTAGCAGGTCGAGTACAATATAACTGCAAATTACTATATGAACAAGTACTATAAATCTAGATATTACTACAAACCGCACATTCACTCAGTGACAAGAGTAGAATCAGGACCACAGACCTATGCAGACGTGTGAAGTGTGAACAGGTAAGATATTAATTAGTCCTAACCCCTATCCACATTCACTCTAGCTGGATTCTCCAAAATGATATCTCCCTCTTATAACTAAGGATCCCGTGTCCAAAGACCCCGTTGTCAGAAGATCCCACTGTCAAAGGTTCCTGTTTGCAGGAGATCTTGCTGTCAAAGGATTCCGTTTACGGGAGATCCCGCTGTCCAAGGATTCCGTTTACGAGAGATCCCGCTGTCCAAAGATCCCGTTTACGAGAGATCCCGCTGTCCAAAGATCCCGTTTACGAGAGATCCCGCTGTCCAAAGATTCCATTTACGAGAGATCCCGCTGTCCAAAGATCCCGGACGAGCCCCCAATAATGTCGTGTCCTCCTTTACAGTGTCGTCCCTGGAGTGAAGAGAGTCGACACCCACATTATAATATTTTTTTCCTCTCAATATTCTGGAGAATCCACCAGCTTCCGTCCAACACACTCCATCAGCCTATGGACACCTTTTCCTATCACTCTCTCACTGTCGTACTATGCCCCCTTCTCATACTTCCCCAACGCAACATACTCAACAACTCTTGCTTCTAAAGATTAATAAAGATTAATTTATTAAAAGAAAAGTGTAACGTATATGAGACGTGTATGTGAAGAAAATGTGTGACGTGTTCTATAAAGTGTGTAGAATCGGACTCTCAGACAACAACCCAGTCAGCTGATCCCAGCAAGGATAGACCACAGCACGTTACGTCAGAACATGTACTTCTCACCCAGTGCCGAAACCATCTTGCCGGATACTGATTTGCCTCTGTAGACCTCTGGTAATCCCATTTCATGAACATCCGAAATAGACACCGGTGGTATTAACAGTTAATCATGGACCGGTTGCACTCTAAACAATGTCCGTTCCTATCGTTCATAAAAAAATGCACAAGTCCTTTGTAGTGTGTACACAGATTAATGTTAATTGTTACTGTACTGGATCCTCCCTCGTGTCTATCTAGCCTCAAGTATCA
This sequence comes from Cepaea hortensis, assembly GCA_963921405.1. NCBI lineage: Eukaryota > Metazoa > Mollusca > Gastropoda > Stylommatophora > Helicidae > Cepaea > Cepaea hortensis. The sequence continues at coordinate 65,179,841 of OY992883.1, forward strand.
AGTCTTGTGTTCTATTACACGAGATTATATCACACTATGTAATTATTAGACTTAATGTTTTCAGTTCGTTACTACTGTCTGATGCTGTGTGGTGCATCAGTACGCATCACTCTCTTTGGTGAATCAACTTCCTTCTAGCTTTAGTTACGTTCTGTATGCAACTTTATTGATTGTTGAACTGGTGTTCTTCCGAATGGGATTGGATTCTTTCCCAAAAAACTTGTTGAGTTTCCTTGGATCTGGTAGGGAACCTAGGATAGAAACAACACATCTGGTGATAGTACTAGTCACTGATCCTTTCTGCTGAGTGTAAGCCTATCACCTTGCTTAATGATCTTTAGCTAACTAGACTTAGTCATAGAGCAGATTAGCTACCCACCTAGAGCCGAATCAGGCTATGACAAAGGAAAAATCAGCAAACAGAATGCGGAACCCCGCCCACCAGGGACACCTACGGGAAGATCCCAATTATCCCTCATTACTAAATTCTCAACTAGTAAAGCTTATCAACACTTCACTAATCTATTCTTAACTAGCAGAGTTAATATCACTATTCTACTCTAACTAGTTTCCACTAACAGTGCTAATCATCACACTATAGTTTAACAAGGCCACAGTCTATATTAATAAGAACTAATATTATAATAGGTTATACCTTAAATGGCACTACTGCAGTCCTATCAATCATATCTACATTTGCCATTATAGGCACGTGTAAAATTAAGTTACTAATTAACACACTGTAGATATTATTTCCACTAAGCACTGCAGTGCCCTGGCACTCCGACTAGAGCATTTTCAAGTCCCCCTAGTTGGTCCCAACTCGGGTTTATATGGCGACCTACCAAAGTTGGCCACGTGACGTTATCCTTTATGCCCCCACACAGGTGGCACAGTGGCAGATCATCCCCTGTCAGGGATCCATCCTCCCTGGCTCCATTAATGTTAGATTTGTCATCACTGGTTGAGACATCCAAAACACGCCAGCGAGTTCCTGTATACTCCCAACACAGTTGCCAGTAACCAGCCGTCAATCTTCTTGATGTTCCGGAACTAAGACTTGACAGATGCACTGTTTTCTCCCTAGTCGGGCACTTCCGACCTGTTGATAAACTGTCAATCTTCTGTTCAGTGGTGAAAATCCCAGCAGCCATTTCGCCTGATGTCCGGAACTATAACTGACAGACAGGGCCGTTCCATGTACTGAGCCGGGCAAGGCTATGTGATTCTAAATGTTTATAAACTGCCAACGCGGTGTATCCATTCATTCTCACTCACCACCAAATGTGTATATGTGCTGCCCCGATGTAACCCGTGCAGCTGTGTTTACTCTGTTAGTACGACTGTTGTGGCCTAGAAAATATACGCCAAGCAAATGTCGGTATTATCATTATCTGGTTAACTCATGGCGATCTCGTGACAGGAACATTGGTCACCGATAAGACAGAAATCCTTCAGCGCTGGGCAGAACATTTCAGCAATATCTTAAATGCAACTTCCTCCTTCGATGATGAAACCATCAACTGCCTTCCTTACGTTCCCATCAATGATACACTTGATGACCTGCCAACCATATTGGAAGTAAACAAAGCCATCCAGCAACTCTCCAGCAGCAAGGCACCTGGTCCAGACTCCATCCAAGCAGAGATATACAAAGCAGGTGGGCCGGTCCTAACAGAGCAGCTTCACCAAGTCTTTACAAACATATGGGTGAACGAGACCATGCCACAAGATTTCAAGGACGCGTCAATAGTCCACCTTTACAAACGAAAAGGAAACCGCCAATCCTGTGACAACCACCGAGGCATCTCCTTGCTTTCAATTGCAGGGAAGATACTCGCCAGAATTCTTCTCAATCGCCTCACGGCCCATCTCGATCAGGGTCTTCTTCCTGAGAGTCAGTGTGGTTTCAGAAAAGAACTGTTGTGGAACTGTTGACATGATTTTCGCTGCAAGGCAGCTGCAAGAGAAATGTCAGGTACAGAACTGCGAAATGTTCTCCACTATCATTGACCTTACCAAGGCTTGTGATACAGTCAGCAGAGAAGGACTGTGGAAGATTATGGCAAAATATGGCTGTCCACGAAAGGTTGTCCAAATAGTGCGGTTATTTCATGATGGCATGCATGCAAGAGTACAGGAAAATGGTGACCTATCTGCGCCTTTTCCTGTCACCAATGGAGTGAAGCAAGGATGTGTCTTGGCACCAACACTGTTCAGCCTAATGTTTTCAGCTATGTTGACGAATGCCTTCGAGAACAGCGACATTGGAATAGACATCAACTACCGCATGGATGGAAAGTTATTCAATCTCAGAAGGCTGAAAGCTAAAACCAAAATTAACAGCGACACCGTCAGAGAGCTCCTGTTTGCTGATGATTGCGCTCTATACGCCAACTCAGAGGCGGACATGCAATATAATGTTTCAGCTTTCTCACATGCCTGTGCCAATTTTGGGCTCAATATAAATTTGGAGAAGACTGTAGTTATATACCAGCCAGTTCCAGGGAATAATCACACTGTGCCGAATATCAAAGTGAATGGTCATAGTCTAAGTGTTGTTGACAAATTCGCCTATCTTGGCAGCACTGTGTCAAAAGCTGCCACAATTGATGATGGAGTGAATGCAAGAATCTCCAAAGCCAGCGTGGCCTTTGGCAGACTGTACAATAATGTATGGGACAGAAATGGAATAAGCCTGCAAACAAAGCTGAAAGTCTACAAAGCAGTTGTATTATCCACACTGCTATATGCTTGTGAAACCTGGACTGTTTATCAGCGACACGCTAGGAAATTAAACTACTTCCACACAGTCTACCTTAGGAAGTTACTGAAGATTAAATGATAAGACAAGATCCCAGACACTGAAGTCCTAGAAAGAGCGTCCATGCCCAGTATCCACACTCTACTAATGAAGAATCAGATTCGCTGGGCTGGTCACTTGACTCGCATGCCAGATCACAGGCTCCCTAAACGAATTTTTTACGGCGAGTTGCGTTGTGGTAAACGCTCCCAAGGCGGCCAGAGGAAACACTTTAAAGACACTCTGAAAATCTCACTCAATGCTTTTGGAATTCATCATGACACCTGGGAGACTGCAGCCAGAGACCGAAATTCGTGGCGTGCATCATTACGCAAGGGTGCAGTCGCTTGTGAGGCAACCAGGACTGCAAGAGCTGTGAAGAAAAGACAGAACAGAAAACCACTGCAGGAAATCCTCCTCCAGAAACGTCAAGCATTCTTTGTCCACATTGTCAAAGAACATTTCGAGCCAAAATAGGCCTTATCAGCCATCTTAGAACTCACGGCACCATACTTTCATTCCCACTGGATGAAATGAATGGTTATCATCATTCTTGATGGACAAACAACAACAGGTGATGCAGGCGAAGGCATACCTCGGAAGTGCTGCTGACACAGATCACCCGTTGCATGAGGCGCTGGACGCAGTTAAGGGCCAGCGACTGATAAGGGGGAAATCATGGATAGCTCAGGCGGAGGATACGATCAGACAGGTGTACCCCTTGGAGAACATAGGGCGAGGAGAGGAGTGGGTCAGAGTGCCAGCGGAGCAGTCAGACTTGTGCAGAGTTATAATCACATTGAGCCGGTAGTGCAGGGAGTGGTCAGCAGGGGCCACGGAAGTGGAAATCCAGCGACTAATTCGGGATAATGCTCGCCCGGATGATGTGATTATCTACACAGATGGTTCGGTGTTGAAAGGTAGTAGAAGTGCCTGGGGTTTCTTGGCAAAGGCTAATGGTCAAAGTTTGGTGCAGGAGAACCTGGCATTTGATACCACAACATCTAGCTTAAGAATGGAGGTAGAGGCAGAATGGAGAATACGATACACACACATCGTGATTGTGACTCAAAAAGCATGCATGCTGAGTAGGGTGAGGACAGGCAAGCTTCGTGCCGAGTGGCTTGCTTCGCTTCGGAAGTCACGGGTGGCAAGCATCGTCTGGATCTTTTATCTGGGGCATGCTGGTGTGCTTGGGAATGAACAGGCAGACAGATTGGCTGGCTCTGCAAAACTTGGTGGAGTATTGATGCATGATAAGGCAGACGTGGTTGCGACCTTGTGGGAGCACGTGTACACCTCGGAGGAGAAAATTGATCACCATGGTATGGCAAGAATGCGACAGCGTGGAGTGACGAGGCAATCTGGCCGATGCTCGACGCTTAGAGGAAAGGCGAGACGCACATATCATCAGATTACTACTGGTACTATTGGGGTTGGAACTCTTCGCTGGCTTCTGAGGATGGGGACGGAGCGCTTATGGGAATGCCCCGAATGCTGTGATGTCGGTTCCTAAATCAATCAATCAATCAATCAATCAATCATGCAACAGTAAGAAAGAGACAAACGGCTTTCTTTGGTCATGTGTAGAGATGAGGGGCATTGGGGAACATCGTAACTGCTGGAAAGTTCAAGGCGAAGAGAGGCAGAGTCAGACCAAGGTAAATTATGTAGGATGAATTGAGATAGTGACATGGAGGATGTCATATACATATATCATCATCAGAGTTGGTCCAGAACTCGTAAGACCGAGATCTATGGAGAGCCATGAACGCCTGTTGATATACCACTTGATAATGATGGTGATGATGATGATGATGATGATGATGATGATGATGATGATGATGATGATGATGATGATGATGATGATGATCTCATTAGATATGTGATATATATTGAATGTATATTGAATATACAATATATACCGGTCTCTGTGGCTAAGGACTTGCGAACGCGGTTTGTGAGCCCGTATACCTGGGTTCGAAACACAGCGGTACTGGTTTTTTCGAAAAAGGTATAAGGGCCGGTCGTTCAGAAAGCAATGGCAAACTACTGAACGTAACACTTGCCTAGTACATCAACAGCAGCTGAAAATGCTGGTGTTGACTGCAACGTCCCGTAATAGATACGCAACAACAACAACAACAAATATTGAATATATGTGACATATCTTGTCACTGCATGTGCTGTAATACAAATTCATACGTGCAGGCTAGGTCTAACCATTGTCAGTTTGAGGTTTGTTTTCTCTACCGTCTGTCTGAACAGCGTTCTGATGGACGAATATGCCAATGTGCCGTGACATTGCTCGACATAACATAATATAACATAACATAATATAACATAGTTGACGAGGTGTTCACTTTACTTATGTGTTTCCCGATAGTCCCCCCCCCCCACCCCTTTTGTTCCCTCACTCACATCTCAATACTCTTAGTCTTTTAAGGACTGTTGTGCGTCGACACTGTATACGGGACACCGACAAAAACAGGCACTGACTTGCAACGATTCGCCTGATGGCGAGGAACACTGTTAATAGGAAAAGTTAATCCATACGCACAATTCAGTCCAGCACTACTAAAAGTGTAGTGCCTATGGACTACGTTTGAGTTCAAATCGAGCGAGCGCAAATAAAAACACCAGTGCTATAATCGCCCAGTGTTGGCTTGTTTGGCCACTCAACACCTTTCTTCTCACCGAAATGGACATGTGTCTTCTTCTTCTTCTTTGCGTTCATCCGGAGTGTTTTTTCAGATGTGATTGCGGTGTGTCCAGTTAGGCACCCTTGGGTCGAAACCCTTAGGCCAACACATCCGACTTTTAGCGTGCAATTTTGACCAGGTTAGCATTCCTGTGAGACTCTCACTTATGTGATACCGTCCACATCCCAGCTGGTCAAGTTGGAACAGTCGAAGACTTCACGGTCATCCCTCAAAGGAAGGCAGGACAGTCCATGGCATTCTCCGCCATCCAGGGTGGCTCCCATAATTGCAGGGCCGACACATAGAGCTCTGGTTCTGGGCTCACCGAGGGCATCGTCACGTCCTGCTCATGGCTGCTTTAATTCCTCACTTCAATATATTGGGCATTTTGTTCGCCCCGGGCCGTTCCAGCACAAACCAGACAGTTCTGCAGACGGTATCCACTCAGCGAGTTTTCAATTCGGACATGTGCTTGTCGTTGTGCCTGCCATAGCTATTTCAGGCACGACGGACATTCGGAAAACTACCTAGTCAGAGCTGTTCCGAACAAGAGCCGCATTCGGAAACTAGGTAGTCAGAGCTGTTCCTAGCACGACAGACATTCGGACGAGACATTTCACTCGGACATAAATGCGTAGTGCCAATTTTTATTTTGCCACCCGTAGATCGGCACTTCCGACTTCGGCGGGCATTTTTAATGAGGTTAGCCTTCCTCGGGTTTCGAGGCACGTTAGACTTATTGTTGTGACGTCTCCCACATTTCAGCTGGTCAAGATAGAACGGTCAGAGACATCACGGTCAACCCGCAAGGGAAGGCAGGGGCAGTCTATGGGCGTTCCCTGCTATCCAAGGCGGCTTCCATTATTGCAGAGCCGGCACATACTGCTCTGAGACTAGGCTCACCCGAAGAATTGCCACATAGTGCTCATGGCTGCTTTGATTCCTCACTTCCATGTATTGGACATTTCGCTTGCCACTGGTCGCTCAAGTACAAATCAGGAACGGACAGTCTGCGGACAATATTCACTAGGTAAGCTTTAGCTTCGGACTTCAGACCACGCAATGGATTCGCTAGCCAAGCTTTCCATTTCGTGTTATTGAGACGTTTTTCCACCTTTGACTACACTCTATGAGAGCATAGATACAGACATTTTTTGTAACCATTTCGTGCAACTGGGGCGCTTTTTTCCCTTTAGTACTCGCTCATGAAGTAGGCTACATGTGCTGCCGGCTCAGCACCTTACCCTTGTGCATTAGTGAGCGAAAAACGGCAGGCCCTCTCATCCGGGGGTCCCTCATATCTCCCAGCCGAGTGACCTTCGGACAAGTATCTGAACTGGGCATGTAGCGGGCTCAGAATCTCACCTCCATTATTCGGTAGGTGGGTATCGGCCCGGCTCTCACATCCGAGGGTTTATGGCTTATAGGCGTTCAGCCACAACCCTCGACAGAGAGCCTTAGAGTATGTATCCGGACCAAGAACTTCTGCCTTCGTGCGCCTGATTTAAACTTTTGACTGCTATCCTCAGTCTCCCTGCAGAGCAGCAGGTTGTGTCTCGCTTAGTCTGGCCCCTATCCAATAAGCTGTCCGATATGTAGTTTTCATCCATCGACATAGCACATGGGGTCAGTGGGACACGCAAGCTCCCCTACCACGGCAAGGTGGAGATACATCGGGGGAGGGACATGTGTCTGATTATTTGAATACGCATCTTCAGAAGTCGCTACCGGGCTTCTTCGCCGACATCGAGGATGATGTAGCGCGCTCGAACAAATGTCTCTCAAATTTGAATGGTATTCTAACAAACATATCTGTTTTTCGAGTTCTCCCCCTGTTCCTACAGAACCGCATGCTCGACAATGAGCAATGCCGTGAACGATGATTTGAGGCGACACCCCTCGCGAGTATTATTTCTTATTCCCAGAAGCAGTTTCCAACCTTTTTCAAACAAGCAGTATTTTGTGCCCTCCCTCAAGACCCCCTGCCATACACCGAAAGATACTATATTGGCAGTAAATGGTAGTGTTTTTTTTTTTTTACTTCCTCTGTAAGGGTTAAGTAGGTAAGGAACAGGTCAAGCAAACCCATCAGCAATTTACTTGGTCTCAAACCTGCTCACGAAAATATGGAAGCAATTAATTTAAAGTGGCTAGTCACAAGTGCTATTTTTTTTTTTTTTTATAGAACTCTAATTTCTCTAACCCACGACGTCTAACGATGTAAGTGGAAGACAACAACAACAATAGTTTCCTTTCGGTGGGTTCACGTCTTTTTCATCTTATCATTCTTACTCTAAAGACGCGCTCTCAATGGAGGCACATGATTTCTCCAATCCTTATTTTTCTTCTTCTTCTTCTTCTTCTTCTTCTTCTTCTTCTTCTTCTTCTTCTTCTTCTTCTTCTTCTTCTTCTTCTTCTTCTTCTCCTTTCCACCTGACCCAAATTAATGCAATTGACTTTATCCATGAGTTTTAGTGCCATTATATCTATTTTCCTATTATACAAACTGAAACCCATTATCACTTGATACAAATCCCTGTATCTTTCATTTTCTGTAGCCCCTTCTGGACTGTTGCTATCAAAACTGTGTCATCAGCATAACGTAAGATATTTATAACCACCAATCACGATCCCAGGCATATTTTCTAGCTCATAATATGCACACTGTATCTTGAACAACAAAAAGATGGGGTTGTACACATTCGTCTCTGACGCCTTCTTTATTCACTGACATGCTCTAAAATAGATGTACCTGCATACTATCTTAACATAATCATGGCTGTTTACAGTGTCTTTTTTTATCAACAGGTCAGTGCAAGGAAAAGCACACAGTCCTTCTTCCCACCTAAACGTCAAGCACTGGAGGAATACTTTGAGAACGGACGATATGATGCTAGTCGCTTTCTAATTCGAGAGGGTCTTTATGAAATCTCTGCAGTTAGTCAGCGGAAAGTCACATTGTATGAATCATCTGTTTAATATAGAATGTTTCCAAACATTCTTCTATTAAACTAAACTATAAACATATACGCCGAAAATATAATGAGAAATGTCAGAGATTATATAAACAGGAGCAATAAGTAGTTAGTTAGTCGAGGTTCCAACATCACGGCAACGGGTCGTCCCCATTATGCTCCATTCCTGTGCCAACGAATATCACACAAAATGCTCCAAACTGTCCAATGTGAAAAGTGGAATAGACAGGAGTCTCGGCAATCCAACAAGCCCGCACAGATACACTGTGCATAATGCCGCCGTCAGAATGTCAACACAAAATTCATCCACGAAAATTATAGTTCATCGTCGATGGACTCGGCAGTCACCAGAAAAACCTAATTGACCCGGGTTTTCTCACATGGCTCGGTCTCTTACCGCAGGGCGACCCGCCGAAAGTGTGGCATAAAGCACGAACTCCGCAGCTTCAGCGCCGACTCCCAGGAGTCTCCCGAAAAATACACTGTTGCATACGAAAGGGCAAAACAGTCAATTCAGCAACCGCCGGTAGCCATTGTTCCGAACATGCAGTTAACTGTACAGGACAGATGTAAAAGTATTCCACGAGAATTTCACAGCTCACAGTGTCGCCCACGCACTCACTCAGTAGCAGTGCGACGGAACCATGTACTACCAGTCCAACATGAGGAAAATGCGATTGCAAACCGTAGCCACAAGCATAAACACGCCACAGGCCTTAACGGCTCAACGCCTAACCGCCATGCAATATGATGACCTAAATATCGGTGGTCATGAAATACCAGAAATTAGACATGCTGATGATTCAGTTCTACTATTCACATCACAGAATAGTATAGAACAACTAATGACCTCAATCCAAAAGAATAGGAAAATTACAACCTATCTCTTAACACAGCAAAAACAAAGATAATGCAAACAGATAAAACTATTATGGAGAAAGAAATATGTATTAATGAGGAAAAAGTGGAGGTTTTGGAGGAGAATTTCGAATATCTTGGGTCATTAATTACTAACTATGGTGACACAATGAAGGCAATTAAAAGACGAATGTCTTTTGCTTTTCAAAGACTAAAACAACTGAATAAATTGTGGATGGGGACAGATAGAAATACAAAAATTAGATTTTTAAGTGCATGCATGTTTAGCACTGCAACATACGCCTGTGAGACTTGGAAACTTACTAAACAAGCTGAACAGCGCATAAATGGCTTTAAATATAAATGTTATAGATGGGTTCTAAGAATATCTTGAATACAGAAAAGAACGGTCCATACGACAAGATCTGAATATTGAAGAAGGTTGGCTACTAAAGGCGATAACACAAAGAAAATTTAAATATTTTGGTCAATTGAAATTATATAAAAGTGTGGAGAGAACAATCATGGCCGGGGAAGAGAGGAAGAGGAAACCCAAAGAGAAGGTGGGTGCAGGATGTGGTGGATGATCTCCAGATGGGTGTATCGGACGCGGGACATCTTGTCGGGCGATTGTTATGGGAGCGAGGTTCTGCAAGGGACATGCTACTGAATGAATTAAATGAATGAATAAACACAAATATTTTACATATGTTTGAATTCTTCACAAGAACTCATGAATTTCCATAAGTCAAAACCAGTGAACGATGTTAATGGTTGTCTTATCACAGCCACGTCCTTTGGGGACAGTCATGGGGCACAGGTGATACCAGCCCGTCATCAAGCTACTGGTGGCAAAACTAAAATGAATAAATTTAAAATAGGAACATGGAATTTTAGAACACTAGCTAAGTTAAGAAAGTAGGACAATGTAATAAGAGAAATTGAAAATATAAAAATGAATATCTAAAAATGTGAGATGGGGTGGAAGGGATCTGGTAAAATGATAACTAACAAACACACACTAATTTATTCTGGAGGGGAAACATATGAAAGGGGAGTAGGACTACTATGTGATGGAAAAAAGCTAACTCAATTAATGGTTACTGGTGTATTTCAGATAAAGTTATTATAATTATTATCAAAGGCAAAACAATAGATATAAATTTATACAAGTATATGCACCAACAACAAGCAGTAGCGATGAGAAAATATAACAATTTCATGATGAAGTAGACATGGCTACAGCTCAAATAAAATCACAAGAAATAAAAATAATACTTTGAGACTTTAGAATAAAAGTAGGAAAATGAATAATGGAGGACGAGTAGGTTTAGGAGAAGAAATGAAAGAGGAGTAAAATTGTTAGAATTAGCAAATATAAAAGATATGATAATTGGAAACACCTGGTTTAAACACCATAATAGACGACTTTACACACGGAAAAGCCCCGAAAAGTAAATACTCATCCAAGTTAACAACATACGTATTAATAAAATAATATTAGTAATTTGCTTTAATAAATATTAAGACAATGCCTGGTGCTAATTGTAATTGTGATCACGTGCCATTATGTGGACAAATAAAAGAAAGATCGAAGACAGGGGGGAAAAAGATTATGAGTGTGAAACTTAATAAAAATGATTTATTTGGTTGTTTCGGGATTTGAAATTTAAATACTGAGCACAACCCACTACTGGCAACGCTGATCGTATTGTGGTATGAACCTAAGGCCTATCCACGTCAATATGGAAGCACTAGACTCGAGTTTCGCTCTCATTTGAGCTCGTCAGTAGTACATATCCTTGACCGGACGCGGAAACAAACTCCGGATCACTGGCGTGTGAAGCGTGTGTGTAACCACTAGACCACGCGGCACACGCTGGACACGGCCAAATTATCACAACAGAATATTACAACGTCACCTATCGTAGGCTGTAGCTCAAGATTTGTCCGATCGCCGCGACTGACGTCCGTCAATCGATGTGGACCCAAACGATCAGGGCTTCTCACTGGCAAGGCACACCAGGCCGCCTAAAGTCCAGCACTACTGGCAACGCTGATCGTATTCTGGTATGAACCTAAGGCCTATCCACGTCAATGTGGAAGCACTAGACTCGAGTTTCGCTCTCGTTTGAGCTCGTCAGTAGTGCAAATCCTTGACCGGACCCGAAAACAAACTCCGGATCACTGGCATGTGAAGCGTATTCGTAACCACTAGACCACACGGCACACGCTGGACACGGCCAAATTATCACAACAGAATATTACAACGTCACCCATCGTAGGCTGTAGCTCAAGATTTGCCCGATCGCCGCGACAGACGTCCGTCAATCGATGTGGACCCGAACGATCAGGGCTTCTCACTGGCAAGGCCACCACCAGGCCGCCTAAAGTCCAGCGAGCAATATTCAAATTGATTTATTTGGTTGTTTTGAGATTTAAATATTGAGCACAACCCACTACTGGCAACGCTAATCGTATTCTGGTATGAACCTAAGGCCTATCCACGTCAATAAAGATGATCTGAAAGAAGATCAAGAAAATCAAGAACAATAAAGAGTGATTGTGAAACATGCGTACAAATTACAGAGGACGTAAACAAACAGTGAGAAAGTCTTAAGGACTACTTTCATCACAAAGGAAAGAAACATTACAATAGAGATGACATAAAACTAAGAAAAATAATAAATGACTGAATACACTTTAAAATTGATGGACAAAAGAAAACAAAGTAAAAATTAATAACAATAGTACGATAAGAGAAATAAAGAAATGAGAGACAAACGCGCACAGGCAAAAAAGTTGGTTAGTTGAGCAAGAATATTGAATCAAATTCTTTTAAAAATACAAAAAAATATGCACAGACAAATCAGTGAGCTCGCAGGAAGAAAAATAAGAGTAAACACAGAATGTTTGAAATCAAAAACAGGAAATTTATTACTGGAGGAAGATGTTATAATGAAAAGATGGAGTGGGTATTTAAGGGAATTATATGATGGAGAAAGGGAAGAATCAACATAAGAAAGTAACTTAGAAGGTCCAGCTATTCTAAAAGAAGAAGTCGCTTTTGCTGTCAAACATATGAAGATTTGCTGAAGCTGTATTTACAGCTATACCAAAAAGACCAGGAGTAAATGAATGAAAACATTTTCCTCATTATCATCATAAACAATGTCACTAAGCTTGTAATCAGAAATGTAATGAGAATAACAAGAAAGAAAATAAACATGGAAAATTGTGAAGAACAGTGTGGATTTTATGGAATGAAAGGGTACAAACAATGCAATATACACATTACGAAAACTGGTAGAGAGATCAATGGAAACACTGAAAGACATATATTTGTGCTACGTAGAATGTACAATAGAGGAGCGGTTGACCGATGGCTAGAATGCATGTTTCGCCTTCAGGTGTGCATTTTAGT